>JANTCA010091528.1:0-13065 GCA_024741275.1 Chironex yamaguchii
CAAATTCGATTAAGCTGTCGACAGAATCAAAATTCGATTAAGCTGTCGACAGAATCTAACTGGGGTTTCTCAACAAGGATCAAAGGAGCAGCAAGCAAAGTACAAACTAAAGACCTAGCATGGTCAGAAAATGCAGATATCAAAAAATAATTTCATTAGCGTGCTGCAACTTATTTCAAAATATAACTTACAAACAGCATTTAAAAATCTCTACAGTCTTTACTAAATACTCCTAACATTACTTATTGGATCAACAAAGTGCAAGCGTTCATTCTCAAAGCTGAAGATAGTTAAAAACAGGTTTTGATAATCTATGAGTCAGCCTCGTCTATGTGCATTGATGGTCACTATTATTGAGCATGAACTGTTGTCTTGTGTTGATTACGAGGCAGTTGTTGACGCATTCGCAACATCACCGCTCTTGAGGAAGCTACTTATGCTTTAAACTTTAAAGCATAAGTAACTTCCTGAAGAGCGGTTTGAAAACGAAGCATTAAATCGAAAGAAATTCCCAGGCTTATATAAACTTACTTTATTTCTTTGCGTCCTAATTTTGGATAATTCGAAAGATGACGAAAAGTCAAGTACCAAACACATTTACTATTTGATGAGCCAAGATAACCATTATCAAAAAGTGGACTTTTTCGGAAAATCTTAGAGCTTGGCCCCCTTGCCCTATAGGCACCACGACGCCCCTGATTTGTGTAGTACTTTCTTTGGTAGTCTACAGGTTTTAATTGTCCATGGACACTAAATGTATCTCCAACAACATCACCTCCAGTCAAAACATTATGTGCACTCACGTTTGTTAGAAGCACGTAACAACAGTTGCGATGTTTTCACGTGTTTTGTGACATAATGACTGGCCGTTGTATACATTTTCAGAGACCCCAACATCCTTTGTAATTTAAGCTGGAACCTGCAGCCTACACCCTATTTTTAAAGGAAATCTGCCTCTTTTTTCCAAACTACAATCATAACAGGTGAATCTGACTAAGTAAATGGTTCGAATTGGCGGAGCTACGGGGGCAGAATGGAAGGACTATTCCCACAACTTTTTCCAACAGATGGTCCTTGATATTTTGAATTTCTCACTTAAAAAGCTTTTGTTAAATTGTAGTCATTACAGAAATCTCGCCGCTCGGTATAACTAAACAGATTTTCCCAATAGGAAAGAGGGTCTTTCATAAGACAAAAAAGGCGTTGTCCAGATAATTTTTCCAGGACCCCCTGAGTTCTTGTCTCTCGCACAAATATTCAAACATCTTTAGTGGCTGGCACCGCCACTGGTGACTCGTGCTTATGTCCAAATGCAAGTTTGGTCACTCAAGTAGACATCATGAATAGTGGCAGGTAATGTTTAGTGCAAACAAAGCTTGCTCATTGGTACAAGTCTTGCTGTTATTAAGGGTTGTATTTGTCTGAACTTGTATACTGACAAAGGGATTAAATCCCACAGCTGGAAGGCAAGTCGTTTCATGCCTGATTAACCAAACAAAGAAAAACAGATATTGACCGACTGCTACCTTTGTTCTGGATGCCACATGACCAGAGTTGAAAAGTTAAACAAAGCTTGAACTGACTTGTTGTAGAAAGCAAACCACGAATAACTGTTGTAGACAAGTGAAAAGGCCAAGCCAGAAGCAACACTAACTATTGGGCATCCCAGGAAGGAAGAACCATGGCAGAAGACAGCGTTGATAGTGGACTGAATTCTGCTGTTTTTACTTGGCACGAACATGGTTACGATACAAAAGCCAAAATTGACAAGGTTGAATTACTCTTGTCACTTGAACCTGAGGACCAGTCAGATCCATTCGTAGCTTTCTTTCAACACAAGGATTCCTCTGTCCGAGTTTATCATATGGAGAAAACTGGTCCTCGTATCTACAAGCAAGAGGTCAAATTTCCTGAGTCTGGTGTTTTTTATTATTTATTTCGCGTTTATATTGCTGGAGAGGTGAAAGTAGAATCAGATACATCAGCTTCAGAGATGGTTTTGCAATCTGGACGAAAAGTAAATTACAGAACAGTATGATGGAACCATAAATTAATTAAAATGGTAGGTAGATCGTTGTTTACTTTTGCTTCATGTATTTATGTTGATTTTAATTTCTTGTGGTCTTGCTTTACTTTGCTTATTCGTTTACCCGACAAAATGTTTGACGTGAAAATCCGCGCTCTCGCCGTGTATATTGTAAGTGAGACTGACCGGAGAAGAGGCCTTGGTTGACCGAGAATTTACACGAAGGGCACGCCCAATCTGGTTATTGGTACTTTCAACTGCTTTTTTGGAACATATCACAAATGCTGACCTGAACAAGAACGTAGAGTGGCCACAATTCACTTCCTTGCTCACGATATTTTGGTCTTCGTATGATGTATAAATTTGTGATCATCGTTTCAACTTGGACACGAAACTCCACCCACAAGTTTGGGTTTAGTAAAAGAGCAGTAAAAGCGAGATTCCAGAGGATGAAGGTCAAATGTACCCATTGCGTGTGACGTGTCAACATAATGGTCGCAAGTGTCAGTGGTCATAAAACTGTTCTTAATAATTGTTTTGGATAATTTTCACCCGTTCATGTTAGATAATCAATGATTTATGGTCTCAGATGATTAAAAATTGATGATAAGACGTTTAACCTAAGAAATTCTTGAGTATCGACGCAAGGTACATTATACGATTAGAGACATGTTTGGCCGTTCTATTACTCAAGACGATGTATTACAAAAACCTTGCGTTATTTTGCTTTTGTCACCGTGGTTACTATTTTGTTTAGTGCGTTGAGGAACCCCGCAGACAAATTTATAGACAAAATAATCGCGCGCTATTGTTTGTGCCCAATGTCAATGACCATAACTTGGCCCAAAGAAGCCATGACAAGGTCGAGACCATGAAAAAGGCTGGGGTTCCTAATCTTTCACATCAGCAGATGCTACCTTCTAATGTCCTTTGTTATTAAAAAAAAGTATGTATGTATGTATCTATGGATGGATGCATGGATGGATGGATGGATGGATGGATGGATGCATGGCCAACTGATCCTGCCCAATCATTCTACTTCTTACGTTAGGACACTCAATTTCTTTGTCATTTAAAGTCCTATCATTGTCAAGCTCAGCGAGACCTTTTCATCTCCTAGGGGACATTTATCTAATCAGTACTTGTTTTCTTTGGGAATGGTATTGTGTAACGTACTTCCAGTCCACCACTTTAAGTACAATCCACTACTATTAACCTGGAATACTCCAATTCACAACTACTTACTGTTAATCCACTACTACCTACCTGCAATCTATAACTGCTTAACCCAAGGCCATCACGTACATCCAGTCAACCACTACTTACTTCTAACCCACTGCAACTCACCTAGCATCAAACACAACCAACCACTTATCCACTACAATCGACCTCCAGTATGCTACTAGTTCCAATCTGCCACTACCTACCACTAATCTGCCATGACCTACATCTGCTCGACCACTACTTAACTTTAATCCACCACTACGTAACTCCGACCCAGGACTATTTGCTTTCAACCAACCATTACTTACTTGCAATCCACCACTGCCCACGTCCGATTCACCACTATCCACTTGTGATCAACCTCTGCCTACTTCCGATGTACCACTATTTGCTTTCGGCCCACCTGTAATTGCTTCAGTCTTTTCTTTTACCATACCATAGAAGTAATTTAAAGCCTGTTTTGGATGTTTCAGTTACTGAAATTCTTTGACAACGATTACCCGAGTGTTTCCCGGCATTTGCTGGAAATCATACGGCTTTTGCGCAAATTTAAACCTGAGTCATTTGAATTGTTTCAAGTTCGGAATCTAATTTAACGAGTTTGGAACACTAAGCGTTGTGGTATGTAAGGATGAAAGTGGAACTTAAATAGTCTATCTAAGTGGTAAAATTTGATTTCTTCTACAATTCACAGTCTCAAATTCCCGAACGAGTCAAAACTTGTTCTTTCAGTACAGGGGCCTGTCCCGTTTCAAGCCATCGTTGTTATTGTATTCCACGTTATGCCCCAACTCTCAACACCTTTTTATCTTCGAGTGCTTCTATCATATTAAATGTAAAAGCATCATGTGATGTCCCTGGAAAAAACATCGAACCTTGTTGTTGATCCTACCCTCGCCACATGTCTAAGTTTTTGAACTTCAACTAGCATATCATGGCTGTTGTTTGGAAAGTTTCTTTGAACCATTTTATTTTAGTTCTCTCATAACTACCATATCTTAACTATCAGACACAATTTGTAGATGTCTTTGTACTTCGCCATTCTGCTTCTTTTCTCTCGCCTTGCCCTTCAGTTGTTGAAGTTCAGGGACATTCCTTGACACAGCACAATTTATTAAAGAATTGCTTTTCAGTGTTATCTTTCTAAGATTATGAGGAAGAATAACAAGAAAGAAGACGGCAAAAAGATGATTGAGATAATTTGGAGGCAACACGAACGCTCCTCTTTCGTTAGTTGCATCTATATCCATTAGGGGGGTAGGCGCCACTCCTGTCCTACTGTTTACCCAAGTAGCACTGAATCTTATTGTACGGACCAGAGAAAGGTGGAAGGGTAAGTGAACCATGGCACGTGAACGGGAAGGCATGAAACACACGCACGTTGGTATGCCACGAGAATCGGATTTCATAAAACCTGAAACTGTTGATAACTGTGTTGTTTTAGTGTTATCGTAGCTGATTACATTTTCTATAAAAGACTTGTGCCGACTTGGAATATTCTTTGATATCAAAGCCAACATTGTTTTTGACAGCTGTAAGAGGGGTAAGATCATTAAAACCGAGAAATGGCCTTCGATTTCAGTCCACTATACTGTGTCCTCACATCAAGCCATAGGCGGGGAATGTGTGGTAACTAAAGGTAGTTTTGGCAGTTATGTCCAAACCGGTTGTCTTGTTAACAAGTGTACAATAATAGTGCCATGGTGCATGGTGATACAAGCGCCACATTTAATGCTGGCAGTAAATTTACAACATGTAAAACAAACTACTACCTCTATCCTTGTCAGCTGTAGGACGCCGCTAATTTTTAGATGTACGGTATCAGTGGAGGATTGCTTAATTTTCAATCCAAGTCATTAATCTTTCTTTATCTTGCAGGTAAACAATCACAAAGTTTTTTGGTTCAGCACTGGCAAAGCAGGATATGTATAAGAGAAATTTAAATTAGTAATTTTTTATGTATCGTACTATGTGAAGCTTTACATTTCGTTGTATTTGAGATAGAACCAAAATAATTTTGATTTAGTGCACATGGTATCAGATTTTTCGTTACTGCAACTGTTTACTCGATCGTGTCTAGCTGGTCCCAATGCCAGAACCGACAGGGAGGAGGAGGGCGGTGGAATGGCGCCTACATGTGAAGACCGTCAAGAGCCATAAAGTATGCCCTCAGGAAACCAAAGGGTAGGCTGGAAGCACCTTCTCGACAAACGAACGATGTTTTCCGTTCATATTTAGGATGCTTGTTTCTTGGGAATCCCAAAACTTCCAACGTTCCTGCTCAGGTTAGTTGCTTACACCAACTAGCTTCCAATCAGTGGAAAGGTACACGGCTTTTATTGGTCTTTGTTTTGGGTTCTTAAAAAAGGAAAGAAAAGGAAACGAAATAGAAAAAAGGAAATGAAGAGAGGTAGAAAAGAAAAAGGAAAGGAAATAGAAAGAATAGAAAAGAAATAGAAAAGAAAAGAGAGGAAATAGAAAGAACAGGAAAAGACAAGAAATAGAAAGGAAAAAATAGAAAGGAAATAGAAGAGGGAGAATAAATTGAAAGAATCGGAAAGAAAAGGAAATAGAGAGACTTGGAAAAGTGTACGGGGAAGTGGTATTAGTTGCCTTCTTTCCACATTTCGTATTAGAATTGATATCCCCATAAACAATAGAGATACCTGATCAATTTTTGCCACGAAACATCCGATTCTCTCCTATCTCTGTCTCGTGTTTTTTCTGCTTGCATTTTGATGCAAGTGCTGTAAAATAACGCTTGCTTGCTTTATGTCAAATTATTTATTTGGGTTTTTATATTGACGGCTTTGGAATTTCATTCTGAATCCACTTTCAGCTTGAGAATCATGACAGATTTTTTTACGAAGAAATGTGAACTCAGCATGAATTTGCTATCAACTATTTTATTTAGGAGTACCACGTTAACAGATTCACAAACTCAAAACGTTTAGTTTTCCGTTGCACATCAACTAGTGCATTTAGTTGAATCACTTCACAGGGCAAATATTTCGGTATACATCCTTTAATTCTGCCTTTAGTCTAGGTCACCAAATCTAAAATTTGGCTTTGAATGTTATCATTTCAGTCATCGTTCTGCCGCCAGATATTTACGCCATCTCTTAGGGCCGAGGTGTATGGGTTAGATTTTCCTTTTAAAATTTACTTAGATCTTCCTTTTGGATCATTGCAGAAAATATCAAACCATGTAGCGAGGCAGTATTTTGCTTTAGATATTGAAGAATGTGACTAAATTATTGAAGTCGGTGTATTGACAGAAAACTTAAGTTTTAATATAAATTTTAGAACCAAAACTGCGACGTTATCACTCATTTTAGAAGTACCGGCGTGAAAAAAACGTTTTCAACAATTCAGTATTATTTCATAACTTCAGACCCATGACAAATCGGAAACTAAGACAAATCCATTGTTAAGTTGAATGTTCAATTGGTTTACGTTTCCAAGCAAATACTTTGCTCCATCTTCAGAACCCCCCAAAAGTTACGGTGCAAAAGGCGAAAAATAATCTTGAAGTTAATATCATTGATAATTTAACTATTCAACTTGGTTTTAACCTGTAAGCTGTATTTACCCATGAAGGCATACAGAATTAAAATGAATTATTACTATTTTCATTATTTCCTACAGCAGTGTCCTTCAATTCAAACTAAGGAAGATCTGATAATGCGATCAACCAAAGCTGTAGGTAAAAGATTCTTACACAAAATATCTTTTATCTGAATAATTTCATAGAGGAAGTTAAGATACGAAGAGCAAATGTGAAAAGTTCTAAATATCAGAACAAAGATAAGATTGGCTTTATACTTATACGGGGTTAGGCTATCAAAGTCCGAATAAAGACCAGTGTAGGTTCTCTTATGGTATAGGCTAGTGGAAAAACCTAGATTGTCGTGTTTCCTTCCATGGTGTTTTAGTCACGACTAAAACACCAAGAAAGGGAGTCGAGTCATTGTTTTCAAACTTGACCCTAAACTTAATGTCGGGGGTGTTGGCTGTTGATGAAACTGAGGAATTGTTCCACGTGCTCGTGTTTTCGAAACAAGCAGAGGGTATCTGCATACCTACGATAGAGAACGGATCGGAAATTAGCAGGGCGGTTTTGTAAAAAACGTTCAAGGCAGCTCATAAAAATATTGGCAAAAACAGGTTAAAGAGGTGGACCCATAGCCATTTGGTCGATCTGGTCGTAAAGCTACCCGTCAATAACAAAGTGACTTCAACCACAAGTTGTGACTCTTTAAGCTTACTCCTAACAAAGTTGAGTTTCTCTTCAGCGATAGGGCAATTTTTTAACTAGGTTGCCAATTTTTCTATGTCAAGAACTCGCAATATTTCAACCTCTCAGGGCGTACGCCAAACTTGAGACCAGGGGAGAGGACTCTCCTTTCAAACACATTCAGCGTACACGACGAGTAATTGAAAATGAACCTGTCAAGATCAATGACATAAGATAAGTAAGAAGAGTTTTAAACTTGTGTTTCTGCACCATTTCGACCCTCCCGACAGATTAAGGTTGGTAGTAAGGGAGACGAGGTGATGAAAATTGAGCCAAGAAAAAATTGGACTCAAGTGTTCTTTAGATATTTTGAAATCGTCTTCCTTCCTCTTCAGCTACTGCTTCGTTTGGGCCAATTCTGAAATTAAAGGTCTTCTGCATTTTTCGTATGTCTGCGAGGAACGAAGTCTCGAGTTGGCTACCTTGAAGTTGACGAATGTAGGGACTATACTAAAATGCACACAAGATTTTAGGAATTGAAGATCCAGGGATGCTTTAAGGTATTTGTTATCCAACTTTTCGAATGTCCTGTATGATCGAAAGCCAGAACTGCCACGACAACACTCTAAGAACTTCTCAAACTCTTTTGCAGTTAAGAGAGGCATTAACCAAAGATACTTTTTTCGTATTATGCGCTCTCTTCCCTTTAGGGATTACTTGTCTACTTTTTTATGCTCAAGGGTAGCATAGAAATTTGAGTGCCCTCGTTGTAATTTGAGTTATTACGGGAAGACGTCCCGTCATTTGGTTACACGCTGCTGTGAGCATTTAGGAGTAAACAAGGCAGGCCAAAAGATCAGAGTGAGTCCCGTGTATAATGTATCTCATACGGTTTAAGATTATTTATAGCAAGCCTCGAGCAGCAGAGGTATATTATTCAAAGTTTGACAAAAATTATCAATAAGCCTCCTATAGTAGAGGTACATAAAATCAAGTATGGCAAAAATAATTGATGAGGCTCATATAGTAGACGTGTCCATTACTCAAAGTTTATGCTTGGCTTTGCTGTTTGGAACAACAGCCTAAACGAGAAGAAACGCAAAAAGCAATCTTTTTTGTCTGTTTTGTTGCGGTTTGCTGTGGTTCTAAAATAGAATTAAAATTTAAAAATAAAATCACCTGCAGTATAAAAGAGAAAAGAAGGACAGACGCATACTCGTTCCAAACAGCATAAATGCAACATATAAATATGTTAACATCAGCAGTGAATGTAAACAATATGACAGGCGGTGAATGCAATTTGATGTTGGTGGACCTTATTATTATCACCATGTGTATTGCTTTACCATTAAAGAATTGAACAATGCTATATGTTTAGTATATGTATCATGTTTCTGGAATGAAAACGTGTAGGGAACAGACTCGCACCTTGATTGATACTCTTGTTCTTGATGCTGGAAAACCACCTTTGAATTTTTCTGCAAGCTGCGAAGACCAAAAAGCATTAATTACATTAGTAAATATACCGCCTCTATAAAGTACTAAATAATAATATGATACTAGCAATAATATAACATCAATAATATAATACTCAAGTTACGAACAAGTGACACAAAATAGATTGGTAAGGATGGCATATTCAGGTGAAAGGAGAAGAAAAAAGGGAGATGAGATTAGACGAAGAGCAGAGGTTGGTAGACAGACACATTGTTCAGTTTAAGACATTTTGTATCAGTAAAATTGAAATGAAATATTTTGACCACAAAACAATTCCCTTAAGCTAGGTTCCAAGGTCTCCATTTTCTCATGCTGCATACGCTACACTGGATTAAATGCATACACGGTAATCTTCTTGTGGAACTTGATTAGCCCTAGAAAGCACAGAACAGTGCATTAAACCTTATCCTACGCGAGAATTAAAAAAATTCGACAAAAGAACTGTCTGTTTATTACCCAAAGAATCCAAAACCTACTGCAATGACATCTGTTAAAGCGCATTTTAACTATGAAATAAATGTTCGAATTGTTTAAGAGATAAAAAGAAGAGTTAGGCTTTTCTTTAAGCTTGCAGGCGACCGTAGGGACCGTAAAAATATTCGGAAGTTTAGTATGTTTTCTAAAGAGATTGAAATATCGTATGTCTATTGCTCGTGTTGTAACAAGTATCTAGTGTCCGATCTAGTACAAGATTCCACTCATAAGCTACTTTACGTAGTGTTACTGATTCTCCATGACAAGTGAAATAAGTTTGCAAATATGTCCATGGCATTGGTCTCCATTACAAAAAGTGCAGAATGTCTGACGTTTAAATGCCTGACGTTGGTTGGCTACCAAAAGGCGTAAGCGTCTAGTTTTAAATTAGCCTGATCCAGCCTACAATAGGAAAACGCATCTACAAATATTAACAAATTTGCTGAAATCTTTTTAAATGTCAATTACCGATGTTTCTTTTTATATGTCGAAGAATAAGTCGACGCTTTCGCTTTCAGAATAATAGGATTATTGCAATCAAATTAAACAACAGAGGTAAGCTAAATGAGAACAAAAACGATCATTGGGAGGAAACGAATGGATGAAAGGAAGGATTTGCAAAGCATAAAATTATGACACATTTAAAACATGAAAAGTAAGAGACACTTTTTGGAATTATAAACTGAGCTCCTTGACAAGCAAAAGTTAAAGAACACCGATTAATCAAAGTTGGTACGCGTTCTGATTTGAAAACGTATCATGTTTTTTGTTGTTACTTCACCAGCATATGTTTCGTAGAATAAACAATGACGGCATAAAATGAATAAAAGAAACTTTTACAGAAATATTTTATGACATCTTTCAAATGTCCATTACCTAATTGTCTCTTTTTCTTCTGCCGTTCCCCTTCAGCTACATATATAAAGAAAAAGTAATCGATTTTGAATCAAGATAACTAGGTGCTTCAATCTTTCAATGAAATTATAATATTACACATTTTCTTCAAATACCGTTACCTAACACATTAATTAACAAAGCAATTAACTCTGTTTGGCATTCACACGGCTGAAATAACCTCAGAAAAAGTATCAACTGACAGATCCTGTTACATTATAACTAAAAATAAACCAGTCCCTTTTTATTAACTGTTGGTCACTAGTAACATTTTACAAAACAAGTTCATTTCCATGGTAAGGAGTTCGCATCTTGGCATGCATCAAACACTATGAACTATTTAAAGGAAAGGTCATTAAGTATTTTCAATTGATTTTAATATACACTGCAGCATAGTAGGTACAAATTAATTAAAGTTTCTTTTGATAAAAAATCTTTGCACCAGATACCACGTTTTTTGCTGTTATGTGAAGATTCAGCATGTTAAAGGTGCAAAGATAGTATTGATAAACACATATCAAGAATCAAATGGAGGTAAGTCAAATAGACATATACCTTTAATTTCAGTCTCTGTATGGCTAAGAGATTCATTTCGGAAAATAAACATGATGGGAAAAGGATCAATCTTTAATTCAATATATTATGAAAAGTGGATGTCAAATTTACTGCAGACCTCATTTGCCAAGTTGTTTTTATATTTATACTGAACTTTGTATTTATACAATCTAGTATAGTAACAGAATTAATTGTATTAATAAATTAAACTATACACTTTATATGATGGCATTATTATATGTCCCAATAGTGTTTTGTCATAGATCCTCTTCCATCTTTGATGATGTGTATTTATGTTCACACGACTTGATAACCCTCAATGCTTTCTTTTTTGGGTGGATATTCTGTACTCTATGTCTGTACCTTGCAATTTTAATGGTTTCTTTATGAAAAGACGAATTGTTACTGCCATTCAAAGCACTTTCTTTATCCATTTATATGACATTTATTTGTTTTCTTAAGATTCATATTTTCGTTCCTCCCAGTAAGAAGTTTGTTAATTTCATAAGTGTTTAAATGTCGCTAGTATCTTAACCATATTACATCGTAGTAGTGAAAAGTTTGTTTGGGGGACCAAAGATGTGTGCCAATACTTGATGTTTCAATTTATGAACAGCTAAGGGAACCGGTCCGATTACAAGCTCCTTATCTTGTTACTTTTTTCATATTTCATTGCTGTTGATCATATTCAAAGTCGTTTACAGTAGAGCATCATTTTCTTTATTTTTTACTTCTATTCATTAAGGGAGATCTTCATGAAGAATGTAATCAATGGAATAATTAATGTAATGGAATAATAGCAAATGTTTAAAAGGCATTGCTGGTCTGTCGTCATAAATCAAAACAATCACATTCAGAAAATACAATCTGCTAATCCGAGTAAAATATATAAGACCTTGGGTTGTAAACTTTATAAATTATAACTCGATTGCCATAGTTGGGATTGTTTTACAATGAGTCCAGTTACAATGATTCTTGATGTCTAAACAGTCGACAAAATAATCTCTTTCCACAAATATTTAGAAAGCAGATTAACCACTTATATGCCATATCTTCTAAACTCCATAAATATTCGCCTCTCTATCTTATCCTCACAGATTTTTGCAAAAAGCCAGTACAGGCGTCGAGCAGCTACAATACAAAAGAGCACAAAATTTGTCGGATTTGATTAAAAGGTTGATATTAGTACAAAACAAAACAAAACAGTGATATGTGAGATTGGAATGTTTTGATTTATTTTATTCTGTCAGGGTCATTTTTCTATATTTAAAGCAGGTATAATCAATTTGATAAACAGTTATGTTGAAAATTAAATCAATAAAGTTAATAAGGTCCTCTTTTAAAAGTGAACTGGTGTGACTTCAAAGTGTGTGTTGGATCTCAGTCATTCTCTTTATTCGTATACCCTCTTGTTTCTGTAAAAACAGCAAATAGTAAAAGCAATTAGCAGAAAATAAAGTTCGTTCTTACGACATATTGCTGTTTGATAATAGATTTGGCTTTACTTGTCTGTTTCCGTGTAATTATACTATTACATCTAACGTAGCCATTGCTTTATCAATAAGAACAAAACAGATCTGGGTATAGTGCTATGCACATTCGAAGCGATGCTAATAAGAGCTATTTTATGGTGAATGTATTCGAATGGAAGCTTTGATCATTTACTTTTGTCATTTTAAGTTACAAGCAGTGATCTTATTCTATTTGAAATAAAAAGGTTATATTACCCCAATTCTTCTTAATATAATCCTTTTTTTGTTGCATTTCAATTACTTCTGGTGAGATTGAGATTACAACATTTGAAGTTAGTGTATGATGCAACACACACGTTCACTAGGGAGATATGTGAAATGTACAAACAAGTTGAAATGAATTCAGATATTAATAAGAATCATATTAAAATCATAAAAGGATATTGATAAAGAAATATTTTTGTATTTAAAAATGTAATTCAATTCTTTCATTTATGATCCGTTGAGAGTGTTATCAAAACCATAGAAACTAGATAACTAATAAATTTTTGTTGATTTGACTATTTTCCTCGTCATTCGGGCTCGATTTTTCTACAACTATAACGGTGTATTTGCGAGGAACAACTCAAATTGACCACTTTATGCTTTTGAAGTGAAGGGATATTCAATAATACACTACTCAGAGT
>JANTCA010091529.1:5448-20712 GCA_024741275.1 Chironex yamaguchii
TTATAGCAAATGTAGTATCATAAGAGCAGTACTTGACCGTGAGTTCGCCACAGGTGCGCTTTGATTAAATATGATAAGATCATTCAAATAAATGCAAATTATATCGCATCGAAAATTGTTCAATTTCATCAACTAAGATTTGTTAAGATCTACTCGTGTAAGAATGGCATCAAATGACTAACAAGATTGTATCTATAAGTGACAAAGATAAAATCACAGACCAAGCTTTCGGAAGTTAACTTAATAATATTCCCTTTAGCCCAGGGCCTTCGAGAGACAGCCTGGGGACCAGGGTAGGTCTTTGAAGGGGCTTGTCCGTGGACATTTTTGAGACCACGCCCATTTATCTTCCAATCAAGCTTCCAACACAAAATAGTAAGTTTATGGTTTTTATCATAATAAATTAATAAAAAGTCAAAGCTAACTTGATGCCTAGGAGACCGTGCCCCCCTGGTAACTACCATTACTAAATTCCCACTTCTGCAGCAATATTTAATACTCAGTTTGTGCTACTAAGAAAATTATACTCATTTGAGCTAATTGCTTGAAGTCTAAAAATTTAAAAATTCGATCTACACTTGCTGTATTTAAATTCTTCTCATGATTAATCACAAATGAGACAAGTAAGCCCAAGTTGGCAAGTTATAAAGAAAATTCATTACTCTCAAATAATTTATTGTCTAACTATTAGTTTCGCTAGACAAATCTTAATGTTTATTGAAGTGGAGTACTCTACATTTTTAAGTAATATGTAAAAATTCTCTTTTTATATCAAAATAGCGAATTTTGGAAAACATTTAATTTTGGATCTTAGACCCTTGGGCGTTTCTCGGGAGGGAGGGTAGGGGGTCTGGAAGAAAAGCCAAGGGGACGTCTTGGTTTCCAAATAGATTTGCGAGTTTTCTCTAAATTAGCATGACTTCACTTTGGATATCAAAATCTACTTTTCCGTACATCTGAAGGTTGATAAAAACAATTGCTTGCCATATCAAGTAAAGCTTTTATTGTCAAGTAAGTATGTAGTCGAGTTGAGCTTAATAAAGGCATCTGCTTTCAAACGCATTTAAGTTATACCCATGAAGATCATTAGATCATTACAAATATTTCTTTATCTACATAGAGACAATTCCTATCTACCGTCAGGTAGTGTAAATGGCATGCAATTGCAAAGTTATATACTTTCTTCATATCTTTTCAAGTTTGTGCATAACTTTTATTACTTACTGACTCTGACATGCCACTTTTGAGTACGTTTTGGTTACACTATCTAAAAGATTTGGTATTACTGACTTTCATATTCCTATGACCATGAGTGATACATGAAGGTTCTGCACTTGTACAGACTTGAAAGTATAAACCCTGTATAAATGCCACGTTATTTCCCTCACAGGCTCCAATCATTTATATTTATGACACAATAAGGATATTCAGTTCGTTTCACCAGTACGTCAGTCATAGCAAATGTATACAATGATGTGCATATTTAGTGCCACTATTTTGCTATAAAGCACTCGCTGCTATTGCTACTACTATGTACTCTGTTAGACGGAGCACTGCAGGTAGGAATGGGAATAGAAATGCAAGCAGATGTCCCAGTCTAGCGTTAAACATCACCGTAAATATATCAATAGCAGTGAATCACATGTAAATTCTTCTACCCCCTGTTAATCCTTCAAACCAATTATTGCCAACATATGGAACTTAGTTCTCTAATGCTTAAATGACACATCTGCTCAAAATTAGCTAAACTTTCTGCAACAATATTCCAGCTCATATCATGTTCCACCGTTTGCCACCGATATAATAGATACGTGTACAACATTGCCACAATCGTTCATAATCCTCTGGTCCGTTGAAAACAAATACGTTTGACCTCGATCACCGGACCGTTTAGTTGGCTTTCGTGCCATAAGCCATTTACTATATAAGTAAAGGATTCTTGTTAGTCCTATACACAATTTCCAAAATGATATGTTTGTACGCTATTAAACATGTGATAAATAACTCCGATATTGTCGTTAGTTCGCTTTGCAGTTCCTAGAATGTGCCATGTTTTGTCAAGGAAAATACGAGTTGTCGCTTCATGTGAAAGAATAGTTGTAAACAATTCCCTATTCATCTGCTTGCAAGTTTGCATGTAGTAAACGTGACATTTCACCTGTAAACTAAAATTGCTGACTATTCTATCATAGGAAGCTTACGGTAGGTTGAAACATAAGTAGATTCGTCCTATTACTGTCAGGTACCAGTGTCATGGTTCTCAGGCTTGTTAAAACCACAATTCAGTCTTATTTAAATTTCAAAATTCCCGATGACTCTTTGCCTTACCTTGTATAGTTTCAGCTGTTCTTATCAGCAGCGTCTAACTTAATTTCTAACAAAGTGTTGTGTTTTTGGTTTGATTGTATATTCAATCGAGTCATCCTATTCCTACTTCTTTTCGCTGTATTTTCACCTGCTTTGTACATTTGAGTTTAGTAATCTTGCCCTTCAATCCCGATTAGCTCTGTTCATTTTGTTTCACCATTTTATGTACACTTGACAAGCAGTCAGTAAATGATATCGCTGGCAAAGAGGCAAGCAGAAGTCCTTATCTTGTCCAGCCACCATCCTCCTTTGTCGAATGGTGTCTGTCAAACAACAGGTGTTCTCGATCAAAAGATTGATTAAGCGCCATCATGTTGATTGGTTACTCTAAAGAGCGAAACAATAGGACAAAACAATACGATCTGAAGCCGTTATAATGTAATTTTTCAAGAGAAGGAAACAAGGAGAAGTATTGATCGTGGTAGCAATTGGTCCATTTAATACTAGATCACCTACTTCTACCTAGCAATGATAAGGATAGTCTGAGTAATCGATTAAATAAAGACCCAAGATCACGTTGCAAAGACGTAGCTATAGTTGTATCTAGCCTGTCAAAAGTTGAGAATATAAACAAACCATGTTTCGTTTTAAAGTGATTTAAAATGATTGTCAGCCCAAGGAGTGTCATACTAAGTCTCCTGAAAGCAGCCGACATGGGCTAAAGTAGAAACTATTTTGTTCGTTTTATAAAGCGCAGCCAAGCATGGAGAGCAGGGTTTTTAAGACAATATGTTTAAAAAATGACTTTGGGCAGAAGAGAGATTTGTAAACGATTGAAGGTCGCTGGATTTTTTTCTTAGGATCGTTGCCGATTTCACTACGGAAGCAAGGCTCTCGAAATATGCCGCTTTATAAAGGGCGATGTGCACCGCAAAATACGTTTCTGGAAACACTGGGACAGAAGTTTGACGGAAATAGTAAGGACATTTTCGTTGTTATCTTTTACCGTAAACTAGAAATTCTTTCTTTGATGGTTTATCGTTTATTTTATTGGCTCTGGTACTATGTTATCATTTCATAAATTACTGCTGAAGCAACAAACTATCTCTTTATGCATGGTCAGTAAATTTGTAAACTTAGTTCAACGTAGCTAATTGAGATCCTTTAATTCAGTGGCAGTATTATTGTATATATATGGCCGAAAACAAAAGAACCAATATATATATGCCTATTTGTGTCGGAATGAGATTCTTCTTAACCTTGCAAATGAAGCCGACTTAAGAATATTTTGAAGAACTGATGTCTTTTTTTAAGTGTTACTAAGGTTGAGGATATTTGTTATGATTTTAGCATCAATAAGGTGTTAACACGGGAATTATGCATGAACCGAAACACACTTAGTTTTCTGTTCTGTTCAAAAGAATGCTATTTAAGTTTTAGCAAAGGATAGACTTGATATCAAAATATTAAGATTACCACGACTAAAGGATATCAACCCAAACTTAGTAATCTCGCCGTCGATTGGTGAGTTAATATAAACTAGATCATTTCTTTAGCCATGGGAATAAATTTAGAAATTTACTTGTATCAGTTTTGTTTGGAGTAAGTAAACTTGAAACTTTATGAATATGGAAGTTGCCTTGCTCAAGTATGTAATTTGCTAAGGTCACACAAGGGACCGTGGACCGTATTATCCAACAACTCGATGCGGGACAGGACGTACATTATAATGTCACTCATTATCGTAAAAATATTGTCACTGTTGGAATGCTGTGTGTAGAACATTGACGACACAGAGAGAGAAGAACAGACGGAGTTTACCTGCTCAAAAACAGTCAGATGTGTTTATTATTTTGTGGTGGCATACTGGTCATTGAAACGCAAAATTTAACGTATCCTCGCGTTTATTGAAAACATACTCAATTGTTCCCTATTTACACATAAATGATCTCATGAATACAGTGTACTTATCATGGCCTTTCATTCCAACTAACCGTTCGCTCCAATGCGTCTGTGATAAATATCGTCTCAGGAAGAAAGTATTGAACTTGGTGGGAGGTGCTGAGTATTCTAAAGTAAAGAGAAATTAACAAATATTGAACATATGCTACGATAAGTCAAGTTACTGCAGCGTTTAAAATATGAATTTTTTGCTTTCTCTGTTTTACCAAGCTCCTGTCTGTGTTTATCTTCAGACTATAAATGAACTTTTCCGTTAAATTGACTGTGCGATACATTCAGGTATACACAATCAATAATTTAACTACAACTGTGTCATTATCTTAGAAATAAGGGAACATTATACTTTCTTATGGTATGTTTAAGAAGAATTGTGAGCCAATTATACCAGAACGATTGTAACATAGGGGAGCTCTCAAAAAGTCTTAGCTTTTCAAGCCATTTTAAATGAGTCTAATTTTATTACTATGTAAGCAATCGGTCATCGCGATATCTTTAGATTAAGATAATTTCTTTTCTCGCCATGGTGCTCTATAGGTCATGGAGGTTTTTATTTTCCTTTTTATTCCATATTTATTTGCAACAACTTACTATACCCAGATATTATTCAAGTATGGAGTCCAAAAGATAGGCTGCTAATGGTTTTAGGCTCTCGCTTATCTTAAGTCTGTATAAAGACCTTTACTTATGAAAGTTTCGTTAGGCTCCTTGCATTTGTTAGCTATAACGATATAAAAGACTTAATTGATAGTTACACAGTTTTGATAAAAGTAGTTAATTGAAAATATGTGTTGCATGTTTTCTGTGCTCAATTCTTAGTATATATTTATAGCCATTTATAATTGATGACGTGTGTTGACGTTTCCATGTAAGGGTTCTAAAAAGGATTTTATTAACCATAACACGACTGATTGTCATGAACAACTTCTCGGGAGGCGAAAGTTTCGACGATAAAAAAATCATTGCAGGTTTTTCAGTGCTTCAATAATGTAAGCATCCCCTTAACGTCCTCGTTTCTGTATTTTTCTATTAGATAAGAAAGTCTTTGACAATTTAAAGCCTTAAATTGTTGTCTAAAGGTTGCATTTCTGGGGTATGAGTATGAGACGCGTAGCTCTCTTTCTGGAAATATTTATTTTCTGTTGCTTTTGCAAATATTCTAACATTAAATCTTGACTTGTAACGTACACGGACATCTATACCCAGCTATTCACGAGCTTCTTCGAACTTTCTTCCTCAATCTTATCGTTCATCAAAATTATTTCTTCAGAATTTGGGATAATGCTAGGTTACCTGCGATAGTTTACATTTGTCTTTGTTGCTATCGACTATTGCAGGGATAAAGTACATTTGACTCCTTTTATAAACACATTAAAAAGTTGCTTGTAAAGTTGTGACTTTAGGTGGAAGGTGACTGTCAAAGGAGACTAGTTGAACAGTTTGCACATTTAATTCAAACATTATAGCGACTGTAACCAGTAGTATGAATTAAAGAGAAATGACTTTAACCAGAGTCAATTGGAGTGTCGTTGATGGAGAACAAACGACGTTATGTTTAATATGTTGAAGTTTTTTAGTCCCCATTCCTTAGTCTTGAAATGTTTACATTATGACTCATACAAAATAGTAAACAAGGGATACTTTCCAGGCCATTGAGGGAAAATGCAAAGCACATTTGCTAATTAATGGCGTCTATCACTTGCAATGTTATTCAGACATTAGGTAGTTTCCATAGAAAAAAGCTATTGTATTTATAGTCTATGTAAGATAATCCTTTGACACAAGCCCTAACCTGCTCTTACCTCTTATATCGTACAACAAATGAAAAACTATAAACATGGTTGATTATATTACTTGTTCATGGTTTGTGCAACATAGTGTGAAATAGGAAGGATGCCAAGCATTATAAGATGCTAATTACGGCATTTAGTAGCACTATGAATGACATAAAGAGAGCCTCCTCTTGGTTTTGAGAGTCACGCATACTGCAATAATATGTGAGAAACCCGGCAGTATTAAATTTTGTGACAATTCTCCACAATAAGGTTACCATATAATACTGCCGTCGTCAACACATAGACTTACTCTTCTTTTCGTCTACCAAAGGGAACTTTCAAACTGTTTTGTGGTGAGGACGTTTTCGCCCTTGTGATCTGTCGTGCAACGGTCGTACTGAGGCCTTACTTCAAATGCTACTGCTACGTTAGTATCAGTTTTTGTTACACTGCTTGTAGAAGCTCTGAGATATTACCTCAGGATATTTGCTACTTTAGCGTATATTACCCATACAATAGAAAATTTTAAGCCATTGATCTTCGTTTCGAATTAAGCTGACACTCAATACATTTGCAATCGATTTCTTGTCAAAAACATCGGAATATTCCGTGACCACTAGTCTGTTAAACGTAACTGGAGAGGATTTAGGATAAGTCAGAATGTCGGTCTAAGACTTCGGTTTTAAATCTATTAGCCTCTTTGCTCTTTTAAGTAGTCAATTTCATAACCAAGATTGTCTACGGTTGCGTGAACAGTTAGCAATCGACATTGACAAAATAAACAACAATATTTTTGTTACTTTTCTATACATTTGCCCTTCTTAAGTGACTACTTTTGTCATTGGAATTATGACTAAGATCTGAACATCCCTAATACCCTAACCGACCTAATCCCAAATTTCACATCAATTTTCTTAGTAAGCCTTCAAATACTCCCCCTTGCGAATTCTCAGCAGGGATTATTAGCAAGTAGAATTGTCCGGTGCATTATCACCATGGAAACGATTATTTCAAGCCATGAACAAACAGTCAAGTAGGCCTGTCCTTATCGATGACGACTTTCTTAGGATATTGAGATCGCATTTGGTTATGTTGTTTTCTCTATGCAAATAAACAAACATAGTCAAGGTTGTCTACAGCGACCATCCGATTTCAGCGGGAAGCGAGTGCTAGCGAAGGCCGCAAATTTATCTAACATTAATTGTATGGCCAATGAATATTAAGCAAAATTGATTGTTTTGGAAACAAAAGCTCTGTTGCACGACTTTTTATTCACGACCAGCCACTCTGCTGGACAGGAGTTTGTAAAATCTCTGCTCGTAAGGTTTCGATGATTATGTTGATTTTGGAAGACTTAAGTACTACAATCAGAGCAAAGCTCCTTGTCAATAGAGACCAATAACTGTCGCTTAAACGAACAAAGGCAAGGAGTAGGAAAAACAATGAAGATGTTTGCTGAACATGATGTGTCTTTACAGTCTCTTTACAAACAGCATTGATTTGAGATACAGCTAAGAACAGAGAATTGACGAAGATAGGCCACTCAGGATTCGCTAAGGATTACGTATTAAATAGACATGGGTCAGATGCGACTGAAGAAAAGATGAAACCGATTGTGCAAGAAAACAGAGCAGTTACTTAACATATTACATGTTGATAAAAGTAATGATTCACATACGAGATTGTTAACTTGAAGTCGCATTTACGTAGTACTATAAAAGAATTGTTTACGAAATAATACAAAATCATTTTTGTAAATGCCGTTTGGAAGAAAACAATTCATTTCTGCAACTCGACGAATGGTAGGACACTAATTTAACTAGGTAGCATATAATCTGAGATTCTTTCAGCTTCGTTAATTTCCCCGTTGGCAAGACCAAACAATTCAAATAGATTTGATTTTGTTACTGTCTTGACTTTAATATAATCGGCATTTTCTGTACCATCGGGATCATTGTTATCAACTTAGTAATTTCATCATTTTCATCATTACCATAACTTTTACTAATCGCAGAATTCCTCGTTACGGTGAGTGTGATCTTAATCACCGTCATTGTCTTTTGTTTTTCTCTCTCCTTTATCCTTCAACTGCTTTTGGTCTTGATTATGGTCAGTAATATCAGCAATCAAGTGGTCGTAGTTCAGACCCACTGATAAATTAATATCACACATTTTATAGTTATTGTCGTTATCTTTTAGATTGTAAACAACATGCTTTTATTTGAAAAGAAGCTTTATCATGACACTGCATGTAACCTTCCATTTCCTCCTAGACCATAGCATGCAATCCGTCAATTGCAAAAATAGACAGTCTAGAATTAACTTTTTTACAATTTTATTAATTTAGTTGTGATTTTCGCAACTAAATCATCCTTTGCAGTAAATAAAATTCTGTCGTTACCTAGAACACTTCCAAGAAGCGATGAAACCTCACTCTTTGCCAATTTTGATGCTATACATACGGCATTTCAATAGGTTGCAAATACTAACATTTAGTTGCGTTACTTAACAGGCTACAATAATCTACAAAATTTTAAGTTCTATTAGCATCGATCTACAAAAATCGAGTTTGCTCTTCTTTGCTTGGACGTGTTTCTATAAAGGCATTCGCTTGACGTAATTACCAAGTACTTCCTATTCGTGAACAATCTTTATGTGGTACATAACTTGAAACCCACCTTGAAAATTTGAGACATTGTACTAAAAACGTACACTCTAAAGAGTGTCAGATGATAAAAAGCTTTTAAGTATGTATTTAGCGCAATGTGGAAAATTTTCAAGGGGATTCTTCCAATACACTTCTCAACGTTTTGTGAGACACCTTATTACAGTCCTCGGTTTAAGACAGTGAAGACTGTAAGTTGACAAAACGAAATGAAAATATTAACGTTCAGTATGAATTATTAAATAACAAATGACAAGATAAGTGCTTTTTGGAACAAAGTAAAACAAAAATCTATCTTTTGAATAAGATGGATGTTACAACTTGTAGCCATGGGATAATACAGACCAAAATATCCTGAATGGCGATACATTTTTTGCACTTTTAGGGTGGTAATTAGAAATTTTTGATGACCTGGCCTACCCGTCGGGACACTAAGAATTAAGCGTTCTTGCATTTAAGCATTTGGAAAAACAAGAATATTATAGTGAGTTTGACTGACGTGATATATCCAAACCTGTTATGATGGTTAAGAAAACGTGATCTCACAAAATCAGTGCATCCTACATTTAAAGCAGATTTATTCTTTAACAACGCAATTTTTTACCTTGTAACCACCTTCAACTGGGGTTCAAGTACTCTGGCACAATGAATTCCAAAAGTTTATTATCATGATCGATAACGACAGCAAGCAACATGAAGCAACCACAAATGTCTAAGCTGAACAATTTTCCTTATGTTTCGTACTGTCAGAAATTAACCCTGACTCTCTTTCTTGAAAGAACCCTTTGGGACCTTCTAGTCGTTTCTTATATGTTGTAAATCTTGGAGTTTTAAGTAAATTACGTCAGTTTTAGGAAAACGTATGTAATGCTTATGTGATAAGTCACCACGTAAACAGCCCTGTTTAGCGGACTTTTAGAGAATAATGTGGAATGCTCACACATCAACGAAAATGGACATTATCAAATTAGTCAGCAGTTTCTGCGTTGCAATAAGTAAAATTAGAACTAATCGCGATTATTCTAAGAAAATCTATAAGTTGCGAAATTTATAATCTAGAAAATTCTATGTAACTAAGACAAGCGTATAAATATGTATTTCGACTCCTGTAAACTCACTTGTTCATACGAGTGTAATAGGTACTTGTTCACTTGAGACTTTGTCATATGGATATTTTATCACACCCTCAATAAAGCAATCGAGATTTGAATAGAGAAACTAGTGAGTTTATTTAGTGTGTTACTGGGAATTTTCTTGGGCACAGGGCCTTTGCTTAGAATTTTCCCTACAGTACACGAAACGGTGTCACATATAAAAACCTGATTAACTACTAAGCAATTCTGTGGAGCTGAAAGTAGCAAATTGATCACCTGTTGGAAAACACAAGTATTGGGCAGTTTCCTCCTTTAGAAAGGCGGTAAAGTTACTGCTTTTAATTCAAATCCCTTTATTTTATCCTAATTTATTTTATTTAGTGTTATTTTATTCTAGTTGATTTTATTCAATACTATTTTATTCTAATTGATTCTAAACGATCAAACTTATAAAATTGAAAAAGCAAAGCATCTCCCACTGTTCAAAGTGTTTGTGAAAAACTGAAACATTTTGGCGCCATGCCTTGATGTTAAAATTTCTTATGAGGCAGATGTTTGTTTTATAGCTGGTATATTGGTATTTTACTGTTTGCACATGATCCTATTAATTACTTGCACCAAAGATAGGTAAAGATTACAGCCGATTTTAATCCCAATGATGGTGACGTGCAAATAGTATGTTTTTATTAGGGAAAATGAAAAGTGATTAAATGGGAGTTTAGGTAATGAGATAAAATTTGCAAACCAATAGGAAGGCATATCTTACGTGAAGTACATCCTGCTTATAAATGGAAAGACGATGTGGACATATTTTTGTTATTGTAAAATGACTCCACTAGATGATCTTTCCTTCTTAACCTAGTTGTTTAATTCATTGTTGACATTACACTGATGTAGCGGCACCATTATAACTTTGTGATACAAAGTTTACGTTGCGTGTCGAGATGGTCGTGAAAAAGCGTTCGAAAATTGTATCATTATGAGAGCAAATTTTTTTATATATTCGACAATTGTCGTGTTTGACAAGTGCTACTTGGAGATTACAACATACTTCTGTTTTTATTACCTTCCATACATCGTCACTTCCCATCTCTGCCGTCCATTATCACGTCTAATTAGCTACTTAAACATACTTTATGGTGTGCCGCTTTTTAAACGAGTGCTGGTATGCCGAACTGAGTGGAAGAGAGAAGAAAATTTCATTCTCTTTACTATTCACATAGACAAGGCTGAAGTAGTGATTTTTCATCCCAAGTTGGATTCTAGGTCTAGACATGTTTTGAACCTCTTGTACCTTACATCGCTTGAGTGCAACCGCAAACACGTTGAGGCTGGTATTTTGTATTATATTGGTCCCGTGGTGAATTGACAGAGGCAAGTTTGTTTAGATGTGTCTAAATTAATCAGTAGTTTAGGTCCTTACATTCACGTTTAGTCAGTAACCATAGGAGTTTACACACGTGTACGTATCTACTGTGACTCCATGGCATCTAAGCCATCTGTAAATGACAAATATGCTTTAACCTTTGTTGTAATGTAGTAAATGGTACTAGGCAGTATTTGTTTATACGTTAGATAATGTTGTGGTAGCTTTGTGTAGTCGAATGGGTTCTAATGTTACTTTACTCTTCTCTGTTGCGCTGTTTGGCTCAGTAGGCAAGGCGTCAGATTGGCAGTCGTGAGACAGAGGTTCGACGCCCCCAGTGGTCAGAACCATACCTTAATTTCTTGTTCTTTGGCGTCAGTAGTTCTCTAGGTAATGTATCATTCACCACTCTGAGAAGCAATAATTAGCAATCAACAGAGTATTTGTTCTCAATATCTCTACATTACATAGAGCAATCACCTTCTTAAGCCCTAATCTCATTACAGTAGTACAGTAAACTAGCACTATACACTTTGTAATAGCACTTTCGATGCTCTACTTTCCAAGAAAATAAAGTGACGTAAATAACCTTTGACTTACGCTCCGTAATAACATCTTAAGATGCTTTAATAATATCTAATGAATATGTTTAATGTAAGGAGTCGTAATGTAGAAATCCCCTCATTGATTTCTAATCGTGATGTCGTCCCGCTTCAGCCTAACACACGAAAAAGGTAATAGTTTCCATCCCAAGGATATTCGTATTATATTCCATACTAATTGAGTCATATAAACATTGGTTTGTTAATTGAAATACCAAGAGGTTTTATTTTATTTTCGAATTAATTTCGGGAGTGATGTCAAGCAAAGCTATTGGATATTATATTTTCCTCTCGCGCTTAGGTCGGCCTGCTTTGCTAAGTTTGGTAAATGTAGGCGACTAGCTCCCGGATAACTCAGAGTTCATTCACTAAGGATTTGCTTGCTTAAAGACGTAATATTATATAACTATGAAAAGCAGGTATCTGTCTTGAGCTAACTCAAATACAGGTTTCATTAAGTTGCATAATTTAGCCTTATCACTGCATAAAAGTTTATATTTTAGTAAGATAAAAATCGGAGTAAAGGTTCACATTTTCTTGCCAAACTCCGTCCCAGCTACAGCTGGCTCACCAGTTCTTACCTCACTTGCCTGGACTCCTCTGTTGACAACCTATGCAGTGAAACACCTCATCATGTCCCACATCTGTTCAACTGTCCTCAATATTAAACAAACCTCACGATGAGAGATCTATGGCAACGACCCATGGAGGCAGTGGGATTAATGGGACACTTGCATCAATGACTACAACACAGCAATTACTTAAGCAGACACGTGTTCACAATGCTCAGAATAATAAAGATTTTTTGTTCTCAATGTCGCTATAATAAAGCGAGAAATCGCGTTGCCTTGTCCATAGGACTGCTGCTGCTGTTACCAAGACCACAGCGATTATTATAGACAATTTTCATCACTTATCTTTGAGACCTTGAGAAAAGTTAGCCATTCATACAAGCAGACAAGAAAAGAGATTAACATTGATCATGAAGTAAATTCCATGGTCAACATCATCATTTAAGCCAAAAGTGAAAGGCCTTGAGACGAATAACTTAACCTTATAATGTTTAATGTAATATTTATAATAGAATGCAAAAAGGATTCTCTTAAGAAAATATTTCATTAACATAGTGGGGCTTTTATGTATAAAGTATCTTTGAAGTAGTAGTAACGAGTGTGATAGATGATGGTCACCCTGTTGGCTTGGTGACAGTTTGACGAAGACAACTTCTCAATGTATCTCACTACAGCGTGCCTGTAAAACGAGGACTTCACATATTCTTTGTGCACCAGTAGAAACTTGGAAACGATATCTCCCTAGTCGAACGCCCTCCATTTCTTAAGTTTACATTCTGATATCAAAAGCTTTCATGAATACGACCAATAAAAGCCTTTAATACCAAATACCAAGACCGTTGATTCCATTATTAATAAAGTAAAAATCCACTAACTTTACGGGTTAATGGTTTTCTGTACCTTATCTTTTCTTGTTGTTGGCCAAATCTGTAGAAATGATGGTTGCAAATGTAGTTACTCTACCAAAGTGATCTCAGGCTAAACTCTTTAGTGTTGCTGCTGAAGTTAAATGATTAACTGAGACTCTTTGTTGCAATATGGAACCGAGGCAACAAGACACGAGTTATTGTCCAAAAATAAAAATTGACGAGACTATGTTGTATTGTAACATAGTATAGTACACTGCACGTCATGCTATAGCCCTTGAGTTTTCTCTCATATGAGTTTCATGTTTTCATTTGTCGTTTTCCTTCAACCATCTTGTTAGTTTGCCGTTATTTTCAGATAAAACTGCAATATTGACAAGACTAAGAGAATTTGGATCGAGCATACTATTGGAGGTTGTTCAGCAACCTTATAACAACAACACAACTAGTACCATCAACGCAACTCTTACTTTAGTCTTTTTTACACGTGGTCATCACTTAAACGTTCTATCAAATAGCTTTTATCACCTTTCGTTGTCAGAACTCCTGGTCGTATCTTCTTTCCCATTTTAAAATACTTTGCTAACCCAGTGCAGCTTTTTAGGAAAGCGAAAAAGGAGGTGTTGAACGCTAATGTTTATCCTTTAGCCATGTACAACTTAATTCTGTAAGGTCTAATTCTTCAGTAAATGTAATTTTGGATTTGGGATGTACGTACATTGCTTCTTAAAATATTATGATATTATGAATTGCTCGAAACAATATCTCTGGCGTAAACTTCATCTGCAATGTTTGTAAACGTTGCGTACTCAGTAGTGACTCTATACCCATCCACCAAAATCCCCATTCCGGACCCTAAGAAAGCAAATGCTGTTAGCTTACAAAAACAGGAAGATACGAACTGACAGTATCTTCATTACTGAAGCTTTGTTGTAATGCAAAGTACATGTTGAAAAGAAAACCCAAAACCGTTGAACGATGAAGATATATTGATCCTCTCAAATGTCTTCTTTGCCAATAAATTTAATTCAATGTTAGCACAGAGTTTTTCTTCTGCTAAAGTGTGGATAATCCTGAAACACGTTTCTCCAATCAATGCTTATTCTCTTCAAATGAAAATATTACAATAACATTACCGTAGACTGAAAGCCATTTATGACATTAAGAACTTAAGCCGCCAAAGTTCTGTTTACTAATGCTATTTTCTCAGCTAGTCATAAAGCTGAATATTAGTTCGTATTTAGTAGCCAACAAACAGCTCAATGCCTGCACCAAAAGGATTTGTATTAAAGTAATGATATTTTTTAAGACCGGGAGGAATAATCCAGGAATAATGGATTTGCATTCCTTTGTAATTTGGACCGTTTCTGTTACAATCATTATTCTCGTATGAGGTGGATTTGTCCTACTGGTAGCTAAAGTCTTTTAAGCCAATAAAACTTCAAGAAACATGGCCCACTTTGTCCGTTTTCAATGATGACTTTTTATACACAAAGATATTCTCTATCTTAAATGGTTATTCAAGTGAAAGATAGAAATTCCTATTGACTTTCATTGAAATGATAAACTCCAAACCTCGTATCTATACAACAGAAAAACTGTAATGATATATATTTTACACAACTGTTACTGTACAAGTATCGAACGCAAAACAGGCTATTGGCTGACATATTTGAAACTTGAAGGTCCTGTCATTAATCAACATCCTATAGCAGTTATCTTTACTCATGGCGCTGTTTCCTGTGTAATTGTTTTTTCTTATATGCACTATTATATTTCTGTCGGGTTTTCTCACAAAAGATTGAATACAAGTCCTCCTTCTCATTACGCCGACCTACGGAGTTTCCTATCTTAGCTCTGTTCCTACCTTTTGTTATGTTATGAGAGCATATCTTGTAAATGTTCTATGTAAACATGTATGAATATTTTAAAGTTTTGTAACGTGACCACTCGATTGAATGTAGGCACTAACATATGTAGTAATTTACATTAATACTTTTGTTTTATGATGGCCTCTCTCTTGCAAAATCCTTAAAAAACAGTGACCACTTAGGCATC
>JANTCA010091529.1:20812-34049 GCA_024741275.1 Chironex yamaguchii
AATTTACATTAATACTTTTGTTTTATGATGGCCTCTCTCTTGCAAAATCCTTAAAAAACAGTGACCACTTAGGCATCGACTCAAGGTTTACAGAGGAACATTTTCCTGATTTTAAACTTTAAAAACTTTCAAATACTCCCTTTTGCACTTTTTGCACTTGCACTTAAGTCCTTTGAACGCTCTGACCAGGTTGATCATCCGTTGAGGACTGCCCATGTGTCAGTCGTCTCCACTGCTCTCGGTCGCTCGCCAGGTCTCAGACGATTTCAGTATATTCTCTTCATACTGATAGCACGATTGCCGCTTTGCTCCGGCATGGTAGCATTTAATCCGAAATTGTTTTGACCACTATTCATACTGGCTTGTTCGGCTCATTTTTACAGGGGTCGCCAGACCCCAACCCTTCACACTTCCCCGCCCATACTTTCTCCAGAGCTTTCAAAGAAGCTTTCACTTTTGGAACTAGGACGGGCCCCGGGCTTGGGACTGGACGGCGGTGGTGTTAAATACTCCCTTTCAATAAGTTACCTAGTCACGTAATTAGTTAAAAGGTTTCCATCCATATTAATTTCTCCTATCAATTGGCAGTCCAAAAGTGGGCCATATTTCGTACTGAGCTAAAAACGAAGGTTGTAGCAAAATTGAAATGAGTACTCTTAAAATGTCCTTGGAATGACACATTGCCATATTGCGGCTAAACATGTTTCACCCGCTGACAGTCGTATTGTCCTCTGTCTACATTATTAAAAGGCATTATCGTCCTTGGTTGATGTCAGTTTCACGAGTGTAATTTTGGTATGTAATTTAGGTTGTTTACCATCGTTGTTGTGCTCTGTTTGCTTGTTTACATTCTTACATTGCAGCTGCTGGGACCAATGACAACCTAATTATGGTCTCCTCTGCAATCACTTGTTTTCAAGTACTATTTAAGTGCATCATCAACAATCATTTGAAGGCACGTCATACACACAGTGCATTGATGTTAATCCCAACGACAATAGAATTCATTAACATTGAAGAGGTCTTACAATTTGGCAAATACATTCTTTAATTCTTGAAGTTACATTCAATGTTGCATTTATAATTGTGGACCATGAGTTTACCTGATTAAAAATTATTCTACTTGAAATTCGTATGTGGTTTAAGGACAAAAAAACTTTGGAAATACTTTTTGGTAACCTGACCCTGTGAAATGTATTCAAATATATGAAAGTAACCTCTATTTCCATGACAATAAGTAGGTCTTGAGAAAAGTTACTTGATCTCTTCCCGGTGATTTTTTAACACAGACTATTCCTTGGTAACTTTGGTATGATTTCACCAGAAACAGTGGCGGCTGGTGCTTGGGGGCACTATCGGCATTGCCCCACCATTGAAAAAGCAAAGAGGTCCTCCATATCCAATTATTTTCTGGATTGACAAATTTTGTCACTCCTAGTCATATTCAAAAACGACTTCCAGTAATTTCCCATTGTCTTTCTCTGCAGCGTCAACTGTCAACGCATGTCAAAAGTTATCTGATGGCTGCCTTGAAGCAGACCACAGGGCTGCATTCTACTTTTACTGTAGTGATTGACCGTGAACAGCAAGGGCAAGATAAAATTCGCCCAAGATTTTGGCATCTGGGCGTGGGTAGTTCATACTGACTGTCGGCGACATCAGACGATTTTCCCTTATTTCAGGGGAAAAATTGAATCTTCCCGTTATCTCAAGGAATTACAGGGAACGGCTTTAAAAGGCTATCAGAGATATCGCCCCACTTAAGCAAATTACCACCAGCCGCCACTGACCTGAAATCTCCTATTTTGTTTCCATTTGCTGATGTGATCCCTCCACACACTCCCCGTTCACACCTCTGCTTCTTATACGGAAAAAAATCCCCTGTTTTTCTAGTGATCAAGGTACCCTGAGCAAATCTTCATTTTACAAAACAACTTCTCAGGAAATGATTTATTCAACCCTCAAAAACTACCCGGTTTCTCCCTACAGCTTGACATATCAGGCTTCTATTCCTACTACATCTAAAGCTACGAGCTTCCCCTGCATGTAAAAGTGCGGGCACTTTAGTCCTGAACAAGAGATCTTGATGTCTCCTAGCCCACCTATATGAAACTACAAACTTACTCTTACATTCTCCTGCTTGATATGCTCTGCAGTCTCTAAAGAATTTTATAACACAGCTCTTACTCCTGTCTAGATTCACGAAAAAGTTCATGGAGACAAGCGTAATGTTACACGTACTTCACATGCTGTCTTGAACCATCGCCTTTCAAAAGAAGGTCAACATAGCCGTTTTTTGAATAAAATAATCTACACGGCCTAAAATATCCTTCTACTTTTTCGTCTTTTATTGGTTTCTATTTGTTTTTCTCGTCAAGCAGAAGATAACAGCTTTGCTTCAACGAGCCTTTTTGTGACTAAGTCGTTAAATCATTTCTAAATAATTTTGCATTTTCGTGCAATTCTCATGGAGCATTATCCAACTTGGGGATAGGAGAAGGGGCTAAAAAGGTATGTATCTTCATTGTCCCACTGAATAGGCCATTGTCGTCCATCACATTCATAAAGTTTGAAAAGCATTTTTTTACCTTTATCGCTTACCCTTCAAAGAGTGACAAGCAACGAGATCACCTACGCTTTAGCAATTTTTATTTACGATTTCTTTAGCTATTCTCAGCTGAAGTGAAGATAAATTAGGCATGTGCTCAGCTGCTTATTATCTTCCCAGCCCGTATCCATAGACAAGTGCAAATCAACCTAAAATCTTTTTTGTGGCTATATAAGTGAAGTACTATTCTCTTTTTTGATTTTTTTTGTATTTTCTTATAACGCGAGTAAACTACTACCTCCACGCGTTTTCAGTCTTACTCGACTAGACCATAAAAGTCCGTTTACATTTAAAACAATCCTATTTTATGGAAAACATACAAAATTACGCTTGATTGTAGATTTAAGAGAAACTGACCCGCCTAATCTGATGTACAGTGTAATGATCTTCTAAATTTCTTTCGTGCAATCTGAGATTTAAAGTAGTTTAAGCAGTCAGATGCAACCCTTCAATATTAGATTCAAATACTTTTATGTTGGCTGGACTGATAAGGAAACGGTAGACCATAGTTATAGTATCTAGTTCAAGTGAAGCTAAGCCAGTCCTAAGATTATGGGAATGTACTCTGAATCAATGTAATGTTTACTTAAATCAACACGACGTCTGCTGAAGTGAAACTGACTTGCTAAAAATTTCGGATTTATTATAATTTGTATGGATAATAATGTGTTTACTCTGAAAATTTTGCATTTGCTTAGCCGTTTTCCATCATCAGTGCCAAACAAACTGTTAACTAATTTCCTCTTGTCAGCTGTTGAATTTTGGCTCGTGATACAAGTTTCAAAAATGCATTTTAGCACAGTTTTGTTTTGGGAAGTGTAGGTCATTGAGTTTAAAAGCTTGCGAGTTTGATTCTCTTCGGCTCCGTCTTCAATGCCGCTATTGTAATCAAGCGCCACGTAAGAGTGTATCAACATATCTCAATGGTTTGTGTCTGTTGAAAAAACATAAACGTATATCGAAAGGCAAGTGTATATTGAAGACACATATATTTCAGCAAAGAGACACCTGTTAACTTTTCGAATAACTCTTCGTTTTATGAGACCGAATTATTGGAAACGTTAAAAACGCAAATGAAGATAAAAAGATAATTTCCTCTCTGTGCTTGAAGAAGTTATTATCAAAACTACCTATTGGAACAGTAAAGGCAGTTTATATTATAAGATGTAAAAGCAAGGCGAGAGAGAGGCAGAGGATCACAGAAAGAAAATAATTGCCACGTTTCTCTTAGGACTTAAGGAGCTTCGAACCAAAATAACGGAAAATATGGCTTTCTATGATGGTCTTTAAATTGAAGTGAGAATAATATCGCGTTCTATTTCTTGTCGTAATTATACATATCCACACATTAGCAATATAATACTGCGTACTCGAAAATTATTGGTTTCTGAACTTTCCATATTTAGCTGTACTGTTAGTTTTACATTTCCAGCAAAGAAATTCGGATATTGGGTGTACAGAGCAGATAGTTTTTGCTTATAACTATTTCTTAGACCTGCGTAGCAGATTGTAAAGTATACGATGAGAAGCCACAGGATTGAGGTGTACATTATTCATAAATATTTGATAGATGACAATGAAATGAAACAACGATTGTTTTTCATCCAAGCGACTATATTTTTCTTACAAGTCACGACGTATCCATTTTGCTGTAACAACAATTTGGTCGACTTTCATCCCTTGCCTTCACAAGACCACAAAATAATTTCAAACTCAATAGTAGTCCGTGACATTTTGGTTGAAGAAAATTTAAAATAGTTTTTTATCATGATTTCTCTGATGATTTATTTTAGCTGAGATATCAATAACTTCATTATCTTTATAACTGTGGTCATGTTTGTCATCTTTGTCATAGTCATCCTCGGCGTTATACATCCTCCTAATCTCCAGTTGGTAATCAGTCGTCATCTTAAACATGATCCTCGCATCAATTGCATTGGCCTCCTTGACCTCATCACCATCATAATAATCATTTACAGCATCTCCATTATCATAGTAATGATCATTGTCACCACTTCTGTCCATTGTCACTTGCTTTTAATCCTACCTCAATTCTGAACCGAACTCCACCAACATCAGCACAACCACCACCACCAGCAAAACCTATTATTTTATCTAAAAACCTATTGCTATTATTGTCGCCGCCGTAAACATCATAGTTGTTTACACCATCTTCATATTCATCATCAAAAGTAGAGCAAAATTAGAATCATTGTCGTCCTTATCACTGTCGCCATTAACATCATCTTGGTCAATTAAAATTTTTAACCAGCTATCCCAATTTTAACTCGTCACTTATAGTTAATTTCTATAACAATACAGTCACAGGAAAAGCATTACTTCATTTCGAATCTTTGATCTTGATTACTTGCATAGAAAGGTAGACGAGTTAGATGGTACGCGGGTCTTTTTGCAATTTACCTACAATTTAGCATGATGATAAGAGCTATTATTTAGTATGTTGTTTCAAAACGAAGACAATGTCAGCATAGATAAGGTTCAGGCAAGTATATGCTCATAGGTAGACCTCCCTGACTGTTGAATGCAGACACAGCTTATTGACAAAGAACTGATATGGTAATCCATCATACTGTAAAAATCAACATTGATAATTGCATGCTCCAAATGGTCGTTTTTGATACAAGCTCAGCATAGGATGAACATGGTTAACAGGTCAAGGACATAATCTTATCATGACAGCTATTAACAGCGAACTACGGAAATAAATATTTACTACATTGCAGGATTGCCCATGATGAAGCTTACCTAAGTAAATATGCTGTATAACGTATAAACTGAGCTTACAATACGTTTCATGCGCAAACTAAATTCTATTTTGATGACAGTAGACAATATCGTATTGCCAAGTGATAATGCATTAGATTTCACAGCTGCGGGTAACAAAGTCGCTAAGACTAACAAATACCTTTGGAGCTTACTACTTCAAACACTTTGTCGACATGTCGATTACAGATTGTAAACATTTGTAACTAAGACACCACGTATCTGCGGCTCTCAGTAACAGTATGTGCAGCTTCAGTTGTCACTTTTGATTTTCGACCATGACTTGCTTATGAAGGATCTTTCTCCAAAGAGATTCAAGATTATCCTGGTCTTCTAATAACTCAGGAGACTCAGAAGGCGCATTTTCAGCCAGGCCAGGTGATTCAATGAAAAATGCTTAATACTGTTCCTTTTTCAGTGCTTGTCAGAAAATTTTAATTTAGTCGAGCCTGAAATCATAAGTCTCTAGGTCCCCATAAACAATTGAGCAGGCTGTAAACTAAGCAGAACAACTGTGTATAGTGACCATAATAACACTAAGGTTAAGGCTCCAAAAATGTGTACCATGTTTGAAAGTAGTATTTAATTAGTACGTCATGAAGGATAATAAGCTGTCTAGCTCTTAAAACATTGCAACGTGTGCCAAAATACACTAGATTGATTTGATGTTATCATAATTGGAGTGAGACAGATCAATACCCTATTCTATTCCTGACATCCGAGGCCGTCGTTAAGGTACTTGTTAAGATAGTGTACCCACCCTCCACGACACTTCTTTGCCCTCCAATTCTTTCTGCGAGTCAAAAAAGCTAAGCTCAGTCCATTTTTGGACGTTGTCTCCCAAACGATTTTTCTGTAATCGTCTGTTACCATAGCCTCTTCTAAGTCCCCCTTCTGCCTCCTAAGATGGTTATAGCAAGGCCTGTTGAATTTACAAGTTGTCATTAAAAATTTTCTCCTTTTTACGGTATATGTTACCGCTTTTAACCTTTGCCATTAAAAATTTAATAAACTAGAGATGCACCTTATTGCTAATCTATGTATTGGTAGCAAAATTAGCAAATTAGTCTTCTTGGCCAGGCACAACTATAATTTAATACTCTTACACTGACCTCCATTTGCACTATGATAAAAAGTTACCCAGCACCCCTTCTTTTGAATTTCAACTAGTACCTTGTTTTTTTTGAACACTCGAGTTGCTTGAGTGAATTGTTTTTATTGGGTTATTACGCACGTGTTTAGTTCGAGCATTCAGCGGCTTTGTTTAAGCCTGTTTAAGGTTCTTGCCTCCGTCCTCTCGTTCTGAATTATACATTGAGCCATTACTGTTTCTCACTCCAGATTTATGTAAAGATAGGTATTTTTAAGTATATAAACTTTTGGACTACTGTTTGTAATTATTGCTTCGATGTACTCGAAAACATTCGAAGTTAAACTATTTTTTACTTCGTCTCTCTTTTGTAGTAAGCAATTTTGTCTTGGGAAACGCGCAATCAAACAGAGACTATCCGATAGTGTATTGCAGCGACGGATTCTGCGCATTAACTGGGTTTTCTAGATCAGAGCTAATGAGCAAAAGTTGTTCCTGTAATTTCCTTTACGGGATGGATACGGAAAGGGAACAATGTCAGAAAATTCGTTCTGCATTACAATCGCAAGTGGAGCTGAAAGTAGAAATTTTATTCTATAAAAGGAATGGTAAGTAGAGATGCTTATGACATTTTCTTTTGCTTTATATCAAAGCTACTCTCTAACGACTGTTTAAGTTAATCCACACTTTTAAATGTTGTTGATCTTCTTTAAACTGCGGTATGTTTAACAGCTTTACGTTGATGATCATTTGAACCAATAAGGATTACAGTATTCTCAGGGTCATCAAATTTCTCGACGTCTAATAGTTACTTTAGCTGGGTTTGGATTGAGGCTGCCACATCGATAAGGTTTAGTGGTGTTTCGGGTAGGAAATGATATATTATCAAGTAAAAGCTGACATATGCTGACCTGTTTCTTTCCTTCCTTTCAAAGCCATTTGTTTGCAGAATTGACATATGCTTTGTGTCCATTGGTTTTCGCTGACTTGTCATTTGAGACAATTTGTCGTCATTTGATCCTTTTGTGTATACTACATGTTAAAATGAGTAACTGCTTTTTTTCAAAATTACGACATATGTTGACTGTTCTTACCAATTAGTTAATTTTAAAGCCTCCGACCAAGTAACATCCTTTGAGAGTTATGTGCGGGTGCCTTTGATACGATGAAAAAAAATTTATGTCGCAGACACTAATGTTCTTTTACTATCCTTGTGACTCTTATACTTCTTGCCACACATTCCAAATTCTCTATTTGAAGACGAGGATAGAATAGTAAAGAGGCAATTTGACAATCAAAAATTAGGAGAGAAAGTTTATCGTTCAGTTGGAGGCTAACATTTCCACCCATGTATCTGTCGGTCTGTCTGTCTGTCTATCTATCTATCTATCTATCTATCTATCTATCTATCTATCTATCTACCAACTTACCTACCTATCTATCTATTTATCTATCTATCTCTATTTATCTATCTATCTATCTATCTATCTATAAATCTATCTATCTATCTATCTATCTATCTATGAATCTATCTATCTATCTATCTATCTATCTATCTGTCTATCTCTATCTATCTATCTATCTATCTATCTATCTATCCATCTATATTAAAGGTTTCAAATTTGGCTTTGGATAATATGCAGTTCTCATTATCGAGTAGTTCATTATAAGCAACGTGAAAACCGTGCCCACACACAAACCCTTAGCTTTCTTTGTAATCATCAGTTCTCGTCTCTTGATAAATATGTATAACCTCAGTCTTACAATTGCCATCCTTATTAGTGGCATCAATGGAACTTCATTTTTTGATGCTTAAATAACTCTTTACTTTGTATCGCATTCTGTTACCTTATCATGTCCTGTTACTTCTTGTTTCCTGCATCAATATTACTTCAAAAACAAAGACCAAATAGTTTACGCAGCAATGTTGAGAAGTTCACAAATTCGACAGACAGCATAAGCTTTCCAAATCTAATGCCTTTTAGAATTTGTTGCTATGACTGCACAGTCTAAGTAGGAATATTTACATTGCACTATATTACATTGCATTATATTACATTGCATTATATTACATTACATTACATCACATCACATCACATCACATCACATCACATTACATTACATCACATCACATCACATCACATCACATCACATCACATCACATCACATCACATCACATTACATTACATTACATTACATTACATTACTTTACTTTACTTTACTTTACTTTACTTTACTTTACTTTACTTTACATTACATTGCATTACATTACATTACATTACATTACATTACGTTACGTTACGTTACGTTACGTTACGTTACGTTACGTTACATTACATTACATTACATTACATTACATCACATACATCACTTTACAGTAGTCAGTCAGATCAGTCCAGATTCAAAGGGGCTTTTTTCTCATACGTTAAGAAATATTCCAGACCTAGCATAACGAAGCAGGATCCGAAGTTTGTAGCGCACAAGAGTATTTTGCTTATGCAAAGTGTCAATTATGGTACTATGCTCACGCAATAAGCTTTCATGTGCATTAAATACTTTGTAAGCGTTTCATTTGTCATTCGTCAAGAGCTGCAATCATTATTGTGTTCCATCAATTATGATGCCCATTTTTGACACTTCATGAGTAATTCAAACGAAAAATTTTTGTGTACCACGTACCTTTTTTAATTTTGCACAAATTTCTTGTGCGCTTGCTCTTTTCTGCCTGACCGTCAACAAAATCGTTTTAATTGTTGCCCGCTTCAAGTAGTAATTCCATACAGATATCTTGTGTTAAGAACAGAAATTAAGGTATGAGTTTAATCACCGCGGCGTAGAACCTCATGCCTTAATTTCTGCTCCAGTGAAGCAAACTGTCAAGAAGAAAACATGATTTTTTAACAAGTTGTCTTGGGCAAAATGCCCAGTTCTTATCAAGACATTTTGCTACCATAAAAGTCTTGGTGTTCGCGATCTAAAGTTCGCGACATTTTATAGTTCGACCTGTTTTCAATTTCTTGATAGATTTCATAAGTCCTTTCAGCAGTTTCATAGTGTAATATTTACTTGACATGGCAAATGTCGTTTTCAGAATAACAGCATCGTTATCTAGCATACTGAATGGTGAAGCACACGTTAGAAAATTAATGACGTCCGTGAAACAGTCGGTGAAGATAAAATTGAGTCTCGGCAGAGACAATTTCTATATTTTCAAAAGCTTGAAAATCACCAATTTTACCTGAATTCAATAAGGTCACAATATATTTTATTGATCTAGTAGCGCTTCTCCATAGCAAATAGGTTACGTAGTAGAAGACAAAAATATTGATAGCAATAGCACAACAGTGCAACAATAGCAAAAGTTATATTCGAATAATGGCAAAGGAAACAGTACAATATTGCGATAGTAGCAATAGTAATAGCATAACAATGCAATTGTAGCAGTAGTGATAGCGTGATAATGCAATAATAGCAGTAGTAATAGCCTAATAATGCAACTGTAGCAATAGTAATTGAATAATAATGCAATAGTAACAGTAGTAATAGCCTAATAATGCAATTGTAGCAATAGTAATAGCATAATAATGCAATTGTAGCAATAGTAATAGTACAATAATGCAATAATAGCAATAGTAATAGCATAATGTTGCGATAGTAGCAATAGTAATGGCATAATAATGTAATAGTAGCAATAGTAATAGTACAATAATGCAATAGCAGCAATAGTAATGGCATAATAATGCAATAATGGCAACAGTAATTGCACAATGATGCAATAATAGCAAAGAAAATTGTATAATAATACAATTGATTGATGGTGTCTGCCGACGCTACGACGTATGAGCGTCTCGACACTGGTGTGCCCTTTCTTGCAAATTGAGGCCGATCCGGGAAAGATATTTCTTGCCGCACTTGGTTCCCTCGAAGGTTCCGTTAGTCATCGTAGTGAGGGATTTCCTTGCTTGCCTCTTAAGCTTGATATCAGCAGTGCGGTTATCGTCGAATTTTTGGACTGCTGAGTGGCACTGCCCCGTCCCAATAGGAACGATGGAGGCAGTCTTCTTCCGAACTTGCGGAATTTATTTGGCAAATTTCCACTATGGACTTTAGGTTGTCTTTGTAACGTAGCGTTGGGCGTTCCTTGGCACAAGAGCCTTCTTTAAGCTAACTATAAAACGGAGCTTCGGGAATGCGGTCGTCGTTCATGCGTCGTACGTGTCCGGACCAGCGCAGCTGAGACTAACAGCAGTAATAGCATAATAATGCAATTATTGCAATAGTAGTAGTATATTAATGTAACAATTGCAATAGTAATAGTATAATAATGCAGTAATGGCAACAGTAACAATATAATAATGCAATAGAAGCAATAATTATAGTACAATAATGCAATAGAAGTAATGATAATAATACAGTCATGCAATTCAAGCAATAATAGTAGTATAACAATGCCATATTAGCAATTTTGTAAGAAATATATTGCTATAAGTGAAATCTTAATAGTATTTGGGGTTTTAATCCTGAACACCAAATTGAAGTTACTTCTCATAACTGCGTGCACAGAAAAGCACGAGGTGAAATGACTGGCTACGCAACTGATTAAACAAGGTCAGGAACGTGATTTTGTCTAGTGGCTGATTTTCTGACCAAACTATGCAATATCATCCAAACGTTCACCAAATCTTTGCTGTTTTAATTAGCTCTTCAAGTATTTAACAGTATACAAATATGACAAAGATGTCGAATACATTTTAGGTCTCATTATATCGAGAACAAAGAGAATGAGTACTAGTGAGTTTGTTTCTGTTAAATTGACCAGCTATATATCCTGATTTGATTATACACAGTTCAATTATTTATAAAGCGTTGGTTCGTTGACAAACCGCTATGAAATAGCAAAATATCTTAATTAGTTTTAGGTAAAAAACTCTCATGTTGGCCTCTCTGTTTTATCTTTAGCTTGGAGAGAAGTGTTTTTTGACACGTTCTTGCTATCTCGACCACGTGCATTTATCTGCAATAATTGCTGTTCTTGCTGATAAGGCCAAGGCTAGTATCGGAGCCCGGTCCTTCTTGCGAGAGTATCCCTCAGAAATATTAATGTTTGGCTTTAGAGGTACTTTGGCATTATCTTCACTCCTTACTTGACGTTAACGAAGCCAATTGAATCCAAGGTATTGCATTTAAGGTTTTCAAAACAAAGCTGAATGAAATCAACAAGAAAATCTTGCAAGCATAAATAGGTTGTCATGCTTTGCTAAAGGTGATTCTATTGCTGTTTGTGGAGTGGAAATATTTGAGATTACATATAAACATCACTTTGTTGAATCTGATAACTCTTAAATAGAGTCCGTCTCAGGAGCGAAGAAGGTGGTTTGACGCTATCCTTTTTCTGCAAAGAGTAAACAATTGTGGTGCCCGTTCGACTTCTACACATAGGTGATGTTTTATTTTGGTGTTACGATAATCTATTTCCACTATGTCTTTATGTAAAATAGGATAATCTTGTAAATTGAATGCGTTTTGCCAGCCATTGCTAGACATAGTAGATTTTTGCAAGAGAAAACATGGGACCAGAATCGGTCGCGGTCGACCAGGTTGTGATAATCTGCATCCAGCACTTTTTGCTTCTTGTTGATAGTCAGGGGGAAATTTTGTACAAATAAGCATTCAGAACATGAGAAATAAACGCTTTTAAGTTGCAGTACGAGAGTGAAGACAAAGTGGCGTGTGTACGTGAGTAGTCTGTATAATCAAGGCCTTGTTTGATGCAAATTTACTGCAGGATGTTTTAAAAATTAAGAAGCTTTCCGAGGCTGTTTACTTCTATTCTTATTCTTTCAGTATTGCTTCTTTGTTCTTCATTTTGTGGACAATAAGTCCCATGTCTGTATAATTGTCTTGTGTTTCTGAAGCAATAAAACGAGGCTGGAACAGGTAGTTGCTACGTCCAAATAAGGCAACCTTTTTGTCGATCAGTTATTAAAATTACCCTTTGATAAAGCGTTCCATTACATGAATATTTATTCATCTCAATCGTTCTCCACATCAAATTACATTTGCGTCAGAAACTGTGCAAGTGAATAGTCATGAAAAAGCTTGGAAAGAAAATAGAAAGATGTATGTCATCTCAAGAGCCCTTTTCAGTGGTAGTTGTAGTCGATTTAATTGTCTTGGTACATAAACAGTGATCCAGTTTTGCTCTGACGCCATCTTCAAAGGATTTTCACAGATTTATTCAACATACATTGGATGAGTACAAATTAACATACGAATTATATTGATAATAACATCTATCGGTCTGTCTATCTGTCCATCGATATTTTCTTCCATTTAGAGTAATTCCTTATATTTTAGTAGACAATGTCAATTTTCTGTTGCAAGGAGTAATTCAACAAACATTGTAATTTTATATCTTTTAGAAACCTCAATGATCGTAAAATAATTTGCTTGCTTTTTATAGTTCTCGTTTTCTTTGCAATATTACATATATTGATTTATGATTAGTCTCCTCGGCTCTCTCTCTCTGTCTCTTTTTCTGTATATAGGTATTGCAGATATCTGACACTGATGAAGGCTTAAGCCGAAAAACAGAAAAATTAATGAGTTTCCTCTTACCCACCGCTGGGTTTCGTCTCGTAATACTAAGGACTTTGAAAGTCCTTCACTAAATCTTTATGCCGTTCTAGCACGGAGGTTTGAGTGTTCACTTTGAGTCCGGTCGGCCCCCACTTAGTGCAGCTATTGTGGTAATG
>JANTCA010091531.1:0-13063 GCA_024741275.1 Chironex yamaguchii
CTACTACTACTACTACTACTGCTACTACTACTACTACTACTACTACTACTACTACTACTACTACTACTACTACTACTTCTACTACTATATTGTGTTAGTTATGTTTATTTTTCCCATGTGAAAGATTCAAGTATTCAATTTCAAGTTACCTGTAAAGTGAGACTTGAAATTGTATTTTAAAATTGTATTTGTCATAAAGAAATAAATTGAGTTTACACACTACTGCTGCAGGCATTGAGCAGACGTGGTTTGTACATGTCCTAAGTTTCAAGGATTTAATTACTTGAATCAAAGCTATTTACCTGTATGTTTTTATCCTAAGTCCATTTTTGTATAGGTAGTTGTATTGAACATGATTCGTTTGAGTATACTGGGGTTTTTTTGTTTTTTTTACTTTGTTATTTTTGTGAAAAAGACCGTATCTCTTGGCCGCCATACCTGGCGATGTAAGAGGAAGGTTAATAATGGAACTAATGATTAAATGGATTATCATGCCTCCAGTAGCCTGGAAAGTGAAGTTAAAAAAGTCCCTGTTAATTCTACATTTATAAAATGCTGTTGTGGAAAAAATGTAAAGAATTAAATGGCTTGAAAAACACCACAGAAGTTTCATCTGTTAAGGATTTAAAGTGGACCTTGAAAGACTTGAAAACAAGAGGTTTTGACATTAAAGAAATTAAGTTTGTTTTGCGGCTGTTAAGATTGAAATTAATTATATCAGGCAAAGGATTAAGTACAAACAATGATATGATTTGGGATAACGACATTTTCCTCAAATTAAACTTGTGGGGATAAATAAACAAAGTTTCCCAATAGGGGGATGATGTAGTTGCCCACATTTGACATCATACAGATATTTCACGAAAACTTTCTGTTGTCTAAACCTCCAAAGATCTTTTTCTATTCCTTCCTGGATTCCAACTCTTTCTTATCCACAATTTGCTTTTAATCCTGATCTTCTTATGTACCAACAAGTCACCAATATAATCAAGAAAATAAAGGCGTCTGGTTCACCATGTCCACTTGACCAACTATCAGTTGTATGCTTCAAATGCTATCCATACCTTGTTCTTACATCACAAAATTAATTTCTACTGTTTGGACTTCTTGTGTAGTTCCAATGGAATGGAAAAAAGCTTGAGCTATTCTAATTCACAAAAAAGTGACATAGATAACCCTTCCAATTTTCGCCCCACAACACTAGAATCTGTACTACTAAAAATCTTCACCTCCTGCCTTCAATATTCTATTTATAACTTTTTATCCAAAAACAATTTTATTGAAAAGAGAATTCAGAAAGGATTTACCTCTAGTCTTTCAGGTACTTCAGTTACTTTACGTCACGACTTTCTTTAAACATTATCTGGTAAATGCTTATACACCCTGGAGCTGACAGTTGGATTTAAATCTAATCTGCACAATAGCTCTCTGAATAAGCAGCAAAAGTATAATAAGATGATTAAAGAGCTGGCAAATCAGTATAAATAAGTCAAATACACCACCTTTAAATCAACACTCTTAGGATATTTGGCAAAACATAAAATTTCATCACTAGGTTAAAGGATTTAGGATATGACAATAGTGCAAAGAAAAATTATGAAATCAGAAAAATTATGAACATCGCCATAAGAACTACTTATTACGAATTTGTTTTAAGAAATCAAGAATGGACACATCCAGAACTAATGAAATTTTGAGCAAAGAAATTGCAATTCTTAGAAATATTGAGTTAATTAAGTTTATCTTCCCGTGTAAAAGACTCAAGTAGTCAATTCCAAGTTACCTGTAAAGTGAAATTTGCAATTGTATTTTAACATCCTAAAGAAAAAAATTGAGTTTACATTATTATTCAAAAGTGTAGGTATCTAAAATAATCTTTAAAAATGCAACTGTTTGTTGATGACGCTGTTTTAGGACTGTAAAATGTGGTCTTACCTGGTTCACTGGATATTTACTAGCAGAATTGAGAGGTTATCTCTGGACTCAGTGTAAATACTTTTAACTACATTCCTATCAATTCTGTCCGTTATTAATTTTGAAACATGTTATAGTCTTTCAACTGGTCTAAACGATTACACAACGAGTGATAAATGATACTAATCATATTGTTAGGTCTCTCTAAAAAGTTGTAAACTTGCATTATTGTAATATTGTAAGAAGCTGCCCTGTACACTGGTTTCATTGGTCTTGGTTATAATATAACTTTCCTCTAACAAGGTTAAAGTTTTCCATTTCTCTCCTCGGTTGGTGTATCATAAAATCTTAAACTGAAGCTCGACCATCTCTAGCATAATGCTAGCATAATCGCTAGTGACATTTTATAGACCTTCAAAATCCAATTTGTATTCACAGTTCTTTCCATCACATAGGTTTGCTTACTATTGCAGCTGCAAACATTTTGCTGTACAAACCTCGTTTCGAAGGCTTCGGTTTCCAACATGTGAAAAGCCTCGAGTTGATTCTCTAGTTTTTCTTATACCCCATTGGACCGAATCAAGGTCTCTAAATAAAACACAGGTCAAGACAGCAAGTGACTTTATCATCATCAAGATCATCACCACCCTCTTCATCATCATCATCAGCAGCAGCAGCAGCAACATCATCATCATCAGCAGCAGCAACATCATCATCATCATCATCATCATTATTATCATCATCATCATCATCATTGTTATCATCATTATCATCATTATCATTATCATTATCATCATCATCATCATCATTATCATCATCATCATCATCATCATCATTATCATCATCATCATCAACAACATCATCATCGTCATCATGATCGTCATCATCATTATCATCATCATCATTGTTATCATCATCATCATCATTTATCCTGTCACGCTACCTGCTGGCAGATAGCCTCTTCAGATAGCTATCTTTCCATCTCTTTCTTGACTTCGCTATCGCTACTTTTTCTCCCACTGGTGTCCACTCTGTTGCTTTTTTCCGTCCATTTGTTGTTGTTTATTCTGTCAACATGTCCAGCCCATTGTCCTCTCATTTCCTTAACTGTTTCTATTATGTCATTTATTCTTGTCTGTGATCTTATCACCTCATTCCTGATCTTATCTCATCTTCTAACTCCTATCATTGTTCTTTCCATGCTTTTCTGTGCTACTGCCAGCTTATTTTTTTGCTTTTTCGTAAGAGTCCATGTTTCTGCTCCATATATTATTGCTGGTAAAGCTACAATGTTTATAGTCTTTCACTTTAAACTCAGTATCATTGGGGGTAATTTTGTGTCCAATATTTTGCTGGAAAATTCAATTTTCAAAACAAGGACTCCGGAATGCCAGGTTGTGTAGCACCGTTTTGCTCTAATGGTACACAAAATGGATGGAATATATATCGATTTCCATCAGTGCTTAGAAATTTTGAGATGAGGAGGAAGTGGTTTATTGATTGTCGACAGGATAAATGGTAATCAAGTAATTCAAGTGTATGAGGTAAGAAAACAGAAGTTTTATGCTATAACCGACTGCACAGTTTTGCCTATCTCTATAGACACGAAATATTTTTAAGTACGAATTCTTGATGCTAGGTACGTTTAATGCTGTTGTCTAAAAATAACTGTACCAAGTTTCGTTTACGAGGTGATAACAGAATCTTTCTACTACTACTTCACCTTGAGTGTGCATGTCCGTAGCTCACTTAGTGTTGCTAACTTGCTTAATTGACTAACGTGTCTACCTGGGATAGGCTTTGGGACAACTCTAAGTCGAAAAGGTGAAGATCAGTAGCTTTCTCAGTTAAACGCACAGCAGTCAACTTCACCTCTGCGTCGTGCACCATGCGTAATGCTAACGAGGCTCTGACTCCCACAGAAGTGTTTCTCTGTAGGTCCACCGGCTTGTGAACATGCCCTCGGGGTACACTAACTGTTGATTTATTTGTTAAATAGCCCCTCTTTTGGGTCAAATATGCGACTGTGGGAATGCAACATAGCGATACCTTTGAACAGTGGAAGAACTCACGAAAGTCAGTGGTGTTCAGGGAAGTGGATCTGGCAGAGTATTCCATGGAAACAACGGCTGTTGCTTAATGCCAGAGTTAGATGGGAGTCGCAAGGTGCAGTAGTTCTAAGGGACTGCTGCATCAATCAGCCCCTGAGGAAGCATTATGCTGAAGTAAAGAAGGAGTACAGATCCTGGTAAGCGGAGCACCAGTGCGGCACGGGTGGACTAGACGAGTGGAAGTCCTGTGACATGGCAGAAAGACCTACACCGTTATCCAGCGACTGCCTAGGCATCGGGACATGGGGCACTCGGTTCCTTATGCAACCAGGCAAGCTAGCCTGTGTGTTGGAGGAGATGAAGCACTTGAAAATGGACATTCTAGGTGTGGCTGAGACTCATTAGAAGGGAATAGGTGATCTAAACACAGACATCCCAACAGTTAATGACAATTTTCGAATGTTATATTCTAGAGGGGATGATTGTCGAAAAGCGATCAGACTCAGTGAAAAGTGTGTAAAGTCCTTGAAGCACTATGAAATATGCTCCAAAGAGTCATCGTAGTAAAGCTGAAGGGGAAGGAACACGACACAGTGGTTATCCAGGTCTATGCACCAACCGCCGACAGCGAGGAAGCAGAGATTCATGGTTTTCACCATTGTTTAGCAGATGTGATAAAGAGAAACGCTGACGAAAGGGACAACGTAATAATATGTGTTGATTTTAACGCAAAAGTGGCAGATTGCCGATTTGGCAGCATAGCAGGCCCATTCGGGGTAGACATAAAAAAGAGAGTAGTAAAAAGCTGATAGACTTTGCACAACAACAGCGGTTAGTGATTACAAACACGTGATTTCAGCAAGGGACAAGAACCACATGTATTGTTCCAATTGGAGTTACGAAAAACCAAATAGATTATTCTTGTAAGAGACAGATACGGAAATGGTGTCAAGACTTCGAAAGTATGGCAGAATATTGACTGTTGTTCTAACCATAATCCAATGGTGATGACGATGGACATCAAGTTGAAGTAAGTGCCTAGAAAGGAACGGAAAATGAAATGGGAATTAGAAGCATTACAAGCCAAGAAAGTTTTTTTCAGAGAAAAATGCGAAGAGAAAGTCGATCAGTTTGACCACAGTATTGGGACAGCAGTATCCCCGGATATCTTGAGGAAACGAATCTGATCCTGTGTAGAGGTGATGTCAGAAAGTGTTGTTGGGAAAAAGAAGGCAGAGAAATAGAAGAAATGGATCACAGCCGAAATTCCGGAAAGATGACAAATGAAGAACTCTGCCAATCAGAATGTATACAAAGGTCTATGTAGGGACTGCAGAGAGACTGCAGAAGTGCAAAACAGACTTGTTAGTAAGATTACACGAACAGAGTAGCAGCAAGCTACATAGAAAAATTAAACAAGATCAAGAATGGTGATATAGTTCACATTGTTGAGAAAATAATGGTAAGATGGAGGAGTATATTAGGCAAGAGCTGTATAATGATGAACGAGGTCATTACTTGACCCTGGAATCAATGAACAAACACCAAAGATTAGCCAACAAGAAGTCGAAGAAAAGATCAAGCACCTGCCAAGGAACAAAGCACCTGGGGAAGACATTGTACCAGCAGAGTTCCTCAAAGAAATGGGACAGGGTGGAATTCAGATGCTGACAAAATTCATCAATCTGATATGCGCATATCACAAACCAACTCGCATAAGATTTTCTGACAAGCAACTTTGTGCCAATACCAATAGTGCCTAAGGCTATGCAATTTAGTGACCATCGAGCAATCAGAATTGTTTCCCATGCCACAAAAATACCCTTGAAAATCATTTTAAAACACATCAGTCCTATCACTGACACCCAACTAAGTGAGACACAGCTAACGTTTAGAAAAGGTAAGAGAAACAAGAAATTGGATCTTCCTTCTGCGATGCCTGAGTGAGAAGCAAAAAGAAGCAAAATCTGTACCTATTCTACATTGACTACACCCAACCTTTGGATTGAGTACAACATACAAAGTTGATTAAAGTACTGCAGACAGCAGGTGTTCCTGAGCATGAAAAGAGACTCGTAACACAGTTGTATTGGAATCAGTCCACTATGATACGGAAAGAAGAAAGCATGCCAAAGAAAGTTCAAAGTAAGAGCAAGACAAAGTTGCATCTTATCGCCAGCCTTGTTCAACCTTTATAGTGAATATATATTGCAAGAGGCCTTAGACGGTTGCAGTGGAGTGTCCGTAAATGGGATCAATATCACAAACATATCCTACACCGACGACACTGTCTTAGCGGCCAACTTCTCAGAATCATTGTAAAGAATGATCGAAGTTTGTGTGAGGCCTGAAAGTGCTATTGGATGGAGTTGAATGTAGACCAAAACAATGTACATTGGTAAGAGTACTTCAGAAAGATTTACAATCAAAGCAATGAAAAAGAGCTGGAACAGGTGCAAGAGTATAAATATTTGGATAGTGTTATAACAGAGGATCGGAAAGAACAAAAGGAAGTTTGTAGAAGAATTGAAATCGAAAAGACAAAGTTTTGGGAGTGCAAGAATTGCTAAGAAGGAACATTAGCATTAGCGTGGAGGAGTGCTTGAGATAGCCAACACCAAGAGTTAATTGTTGGATGATATGATGAAGAGGGAGATGAAATATGTAGGCCGCATTCTCAGAGGAAGTGCTGATTGCCTTCCAAATCTATTCCTGGAAGGCACAGTGAAAGGTTGGAGATCAAGAGGGCACCAGAGGGGGAAGTGGGCCAATGATGTCAAAAGGTGGACGCAAGCGCAACATACGGCAAGGTAAAGAAGCTGGCGCAGCACAGATCCAGATTGGCGAACCATGGTGGCCAACCTTCGAGTCAAAGACGGCAATTGATGGTTGATGATATAAACAAAACGCCCAGCCTGTATCATATACCATAGCACACTACAATTGGATACATATATACTGTGCACTTACTGATAAATTTGCCTTGTGCACAAAAAGTCTTTTTTGTTTATAAAGTAAGATATGTAGGCCTACAGCAGAGGAGTAAAATTCCCCTCCTAGAGGAATGTTTACATATAAATACTCCTTTTGGTCGCAATAAATTAAATAACAAAAGTTATCATGTGTAGTCGAGAAAATGGTTTGTTGGGACAGTTGTGTGCCAAATGCAAGTTGTAATATGATGGCCAAGGAGTAAAGACTTCCGGCCAGGGAAATTACAATGAACAGAGAAAAAAGAACACAAATAAAACACCCCTCAAAAGATATGCAACCAAAGCAGTTCAAGGGTTATCTTCAGACTCGTTGTAAGATGTCAAGCATGATAATCTGTGAGACGTCCCCCCGTTAATTAAGCCCCCTGTTTATTAGTGCTCAAAAAGAGTTTCCACCACCATCTATGAAGACTCCCCTTGTATTATGCACCCGGGAGTAATGACTACTTGAATGAAGAGCAACACCGAACAAAATCTAATTTTATTCAAGCACTTAAGAGATCCCGTCCCCTGAAGTTTCATCCAAGAAAAACATTGCAGTGTGATTCAAAGTTTTGGACACAAAATGGCGTCCACAGGTGGAAAAGCATGATTGCCATTGTTCCACCGAGTATTTTGACTAGTGTTGACGAGACGTTGGTCATAATCCAGAATGACTTTCTTTTTTATGCTTGGGGAACGTTTTATGTCGTTTCAGGCAGTGGTGATTTCTAGGAAGACATCGAGGGAGGCAGTCCCCCTTTTAAAATTTTCTTCACTTTGGGTGGGGATGGGAGGAGCCCTTGAGCAATTTTGAATTTATTTTTTTTTAGAAAACTTTCCCTTGCCCTACAAAGGTTTAAATATGCTTTATTTGCAAAGATCTTGATGTAGAGTGCACGCATATTGTTCACTCTCTAGCACCTTTCCGATTTGTTTTTGTAATTTTGAGGGTATATTGCTTGTGATAAATCGTGTTTTTATGTTTCTTATTATGCTGGATTGCCTTGACTCTGAAATGGAAACCGTTGTAAAAAGAGCCATAAATCAATGTTTTGGTTAATGTTGTTAAACACCAAGTTGTATTGCCATCATTTTTAAAATTTTACTAAAATCCTTTTTATTGATTTGAAATATTTGGAACAAACAGTTATCGTTAAAGTCTTCAAATCTAAAAGCTTTTGTAGATGGTGGAAGAAAGTATATAGGCATATAGCATGCACAATAGTGAATTAATATAATATTCAATTTTTAGTTTAGTTATAGTTTTCATTACATCAAAGCAGGGAATTTGATTTTGTTACATTGATAGTAAAGAGGTTCAATTTTGACAATAATGAAAACTCAGCCAGTTCGTAAAAAGGCAGGCTTCGCATTACTAGATTTCTTTGCAAAATTAGGCTACCCTGTTGACAGGGGAACAGAATTATCTGCATTGGTGGATTTGGTGTCAATGAAAAGATAGGACCAGAGTCAGAAGAAAGACAGGGAACCATCCATTGTTGGCATGCTTAACAATGTAACTGTTTATCTTAGACACATACTTAGCTGTTATTCATTGATGGAAAGGTACTTTTGTAAAAGCATAAATAATCGTGGTATTTATTCCAGTGATGTTATTTACATAGCCAATTTATTAAAGTAAAGAAAGCAAGATTACCATAATAACGAACAAGTCGACAACAATTCCAAAGAAAAAAATGTGGTATCATATAAATTAATTTAGCTGTGGGTAGTTAATCAATTTTTTAGGTGCCTAGCCGAGATGCACAATCAATCTATCAATTTATCAGAGGCGAAATTATGTGCATCGCAAACTCAAATGATAATATGCATGAACAATTATCACTGGTCCAGGTTGAAATGACAACTTAATCATTGCGCCTATGAAAAATTCAAGCATATCTCATTATGTAAAATTTTTGTTTTGAGTAAACTCATGAACATCTTATTCAATTTCCTATTAATATGTTAAAAATTATCATTATGACCACACAGTGAAGGTCACGTTTTATTTAGATAGTTGATAAAGTAAAGCAACCATAATAATACTCTTCACTAGAAGATGCTAGAATCTTGTGAAAATGGAAAAACCTAATTCAACTGTCGCTATTCCCAAGATATCACGCCCACTTCTTCTGTCGTTGAGGTTGAGGTTGGCGTTGCGATGTCTACTTTCAACGAAAATTGTTTTGCATACAGTTGTTGAGACAGCTCTCACTTGACGTCATTATGTTGAGATTGAAATAAATCGTTGCTTGAAAGGGATACCGTTAATTCCAATACGATTTTCTGTATAGGCCGAAGCAAAACAGGCCGACACTCTACGTTATCTCAAATACTTCTTGTCTTCGTGCAGGCTTCAACTCTTCCACGAAGGGCTCTGTTAGCATCCATAAATGCTTGTACGTGGTCAAGTTTAAATAATTTTTACCTATGCTAATTGATTTTTGCTCCTCTTCAAAGGAAGAAGGGAGGGAGGGAAGGAATCGCGGATACGGGCATCATCTAGGCATAAGATAACGAAATGTTTTGCTGAGAGCCAGAACCAATGTTGCCATAAAATTCTTTTCCTTAGTACTCTTTCATTTTTCTTCTTCTTTATCCTATTATAATCTTATTTCTAATTCAACTCAATTACTTTAATTTTCCAGGAGATCGCCAATGTCTGTCTATTGTTTCAATGCCATGGAAGACGTGGAAGGCCAATAGCAAGCACTTAAGCAGATTGCATTGCAGCTTTATTCAAGATGTTAAGATAATTAATTTAAACTTGATAGCCGGTTAAACTTGGTCAAGGAGGGCTAAATTTTTTTTGTCATCATCAACTTCCACTTGCTCCAAATATTACGCGTAAATAGACAATTAAGAGGCAAAAGAAACGTAGCTACGTTCCATTTGCGACCTTTTCCATTAGTTACTAGTTTCCTTTCTGTTGTACCTGGGCAGCTATCATAATGCAGTTTGCAACTCTTTACCTTGACAAAGCTACCATATTTATAATTGGCACTCGCCGTCTATGATGATTTCTAAAGAGCATTTAATTTAGTTCTTTTATATCTATGATGTAACCTCCAACAAAAAGCTAAATTTCAGATTCAGTCAGTCATGCATACAACTTTAAACAGGATACAGCTTTCCATAATACATCCTGATTTTTTAATGAAAGAGTGCAAAACAGGAAAAGCCTTTCCTTGAAACCGACGTCGCCCATCTGCGACCAGTGAATATATACAAATGACGGAAATAAAGTCAACTGCCGAGATCCGGGCTCATGAACGCAAAAGATATGATACTCTGTTTGCACTTGTATTATTCAACTTACTAGTCCGGTATATTTTAAAAACTATGTCAGAGCACTGCAGAAAAAGAAAACATTCACAAGATGTAGATTAAAATAAGCTTTATCATTACTGTCAAAATCAATTTTTATATTTTAGGAATAACTCGAGGAATTGTAAGATGAAATATATTTTGTAGGCAGTTGTAGGGGGGGTGGGGGGAGTTGCGAAGCATTGACCTCTCTCTCTCGCCCAATCCTGTCCTGATCCAGCGGCGAGACAAAGGTCCAGACATCTGGGGGTAGGGTGGGTGCAGTGGATGACCACAGTTCCTTATGTGCCTTGATGTGCTCTCAGCATTCCACAACGCATGTTGTAGCTGCCTTCCTGACCATTGAACATGTATAGTATCATCAGCTCAGTCCACCAGGGCCAGTCTTCACATGCAAAGGGACAGACAAATCCCGAGATTACCGCTAAAAGGATAGCGGCTACCCTTACTTGGTTTGGCCTGCTTGTCAAAGCAGTTACTGGGGTGTGTCCACTGCGTATATGACAGCTACTGGGAGGCAAAGGTGACAGTTGAGTGCCGAGTAGAGACCAGAGACAGGAGATCTACCAAGAGGACAAGACAGTCACACTGTCAAGGTACTACCCTACTTGACACCCCAACACCCAGGTTACTATATTACTGGTCTTATCCTCATATGCAACAATAAGCTTTCAATCAGCTAAAGGGAGATACGCTCTAAAAGCTAACTATCACAGATTTCTTAAAGATTGCCAACGTGTTCAATTTTCAACTGTTACGCTTTTATACACGCAAACAAAATTTTTTGAAATATTGGTTTCATAAAACGAAATCATGCCTTTATAAAAAATCAAAAATTTGGATAACGTTTATTAACTCACGTTTGATTCCTTTGTAAAAGGAATAAACGGAGTTATCCAAATCGGTTGAGTGTGAACTTGTTAGTGATGCTACAGTTTTACCACAATGCTTTTGGTTGAGAAATTCGATTGTTTTGCGAGTGTCACAAGGGCCAGAGTGCTCAGTGGGATGAAAAGTTCGTCGACTTCTAACTTTTCATAATGGCGGCACTGGTTTGGCAGAAAACAGAGGGAAATGCGAAAATTTGAAAACATTGATTCCCGATACAGTCGCGATGTCCATTCTGTAATCGCATTTAAGAAGATGATTTGACAGATAAAGTAGCTAAGTATATTTTAAAGTCATGGCAGTTTCTTGTTCAGCATATAATTGCGTCAATAGGTGGACTAAGCAAGGAAAAAATGGTCATAATGTCGGAAGAATTTCTTTCCATCTTTAGGTAAACATTTGGTGAACCTGGAGTTTAGGGGGCTTTTTGTTTAAAGATCTATGGGTGTATATTATATATTCAAGTGGGACAACGCAAAGAAAGAATCATACCTGACACTCCTCCTTGTTTTGCAATGTCGGCACCTCCAGACAGACGCGTCTCTTTCATTGTTATCTACTGGCCAGGCCATGTCCCTCCGACAGCGTGGTCTTTGCCTTATGAGACTTCTCCACTTTAATTGCAATACCAGCTCTAACTAGTCAGGGAGCCCCCATGAACAACAACCCCATCCCTAGGGGGACTCGTTAATGAATGGGGAGTCGAGTGATATGTAATATATCCCCATACTCCTTTAAACAAAAAACCCCTAAAGTCCAAGTTCACCCCCTTGTCCATGGAACATTGAATATCTCTGACACAATTGTACTAAAATACGACTTCTTATAACGAAAAAGTAGTAGATTAAAACACCCAGAAAAAAGCCATGTACTAATAAAGTTTTCTTCCAGTGAATGCAGAAAGGTATTGTGATATCTTGAAATGTGACTATCACAAAAAATTCTGTTTGTAGGTTTTCTATTACGAACCCAGAACTGCTCCAAGAATGGGTTAGAGCTGTAAGGAGGGAAAATTGGACACCAACAAATAGTTCAATGATATATGGGGAGCATTTCAGTGATGATTGTTTTATCTATTCACAACTTGGTCCCTACTCTACTAGTTTTACAAGGCGATGTCTTAAGTCAGATGCAGTTCCAGCAGTGATTAATTATCCCTCCCACTTAAAATTTGTGACCGAAAATAATCATTGAAAATTGCTCCCTCCCCAAACGTATACGTTCTTGGTCAAGTTTGCTACGTGTTTGATATCACGGGTCCCCCAGCCAAACCTGGTACGTTGGCAAGTCTGCTTTGCTGTCTGTACAGAGTAATGTCGAATTTGTAGGCAGTAATGTTCTTGGTAATGTTGGGTTATTACAGTATACTAGTCCATTGGTAATTTTAAAATTTCCGCCGTAATTTTCGACTTCCGCGGTAATACACAATTGTTTAATTTCTCATTAATTTCCTATTTCCATGGTAGTTGTTAATTTCCTCCTTAATCTTTCATTTCCTTAGTTGTTACTTATTTCCATCTCAAGTATTGTCCGGTGCTTAATACATCAGGGCAATTCATTGATTTTTTAATTCTTTCTCCCGCACTGAATTTATTAAGACCCCTTTAATCCAAGCGTTAAATCCCTTATTACACACTATGGCAATTTGTGTTTTGTTTTTTTCAAAAGATATCATGACATTGCATTCATACTTTTAAATGTTCTCTTTTATTTGTAAATAACTACATATGAAAGGTTATCATGACTGGTCGAAAGAGGTACGCATACAACAAGCATGATAATCAAGATTTCCCACCACCCCTGGTTAATTAAACCCCACTACTCGTTTATTAATTTCGAAAAGAGTTCCCGACCCCCAGTTATTAACCCCCTTGTATTAACTTTCGTGCTTTGCTTTCGTTTATT
>JANTCA010091532.1:0-13062 GCA_024741275.1 Chironex yamaguchii
ATAGTTACTTTTCAGTACTTAGTGCAGCTCTTGTGGTAATGCTCCACTCTTGACAAATATATGAAAAGTACTGTGTCTGTTGAGATACTATATAAATATATAGTATAGCACTGTGCCGACAATCTCCTATGTTTATTAAAAATTGTATATTCTTCTTCAGATTCTATATATATATATATATTAGTTAACGCGAAAGAGTATGAAAACGAGTTCTCGTAAAATGCAATAATTACATCCTTTCTCCTTTAAGCTCACCCTGCCTTCCAATAATCCACCCCTCTACCAAGCCAGACCAACCCCCTAGACTCAAGACTAATCTCCTCACCATCTCACCCTCCCCTTGCTCTTGTCATATCAACCGATTTATCTCCTAAATTATGTGCTTGTTGACATACAATAGTTGATAATTTGATGTTTACCGTCAACAAAATGAACTATTGAATAAAATATGCTACCGAAAATCCTTGAAATATGAAACATATTTTCAAAGTCTTTGTTAAGGATCCTGCCTTCAAAATTCTAAGCCGCTATTGAGATGTGTCTGAAACATGTGCAAAGCCAAAAATACGATAAAAACAGTGACCCTTTAACCGCCATGTTTTGACTTTAAGGTCAAATATTTATAGTCAGAAAATTAAAACCGCAATCTTTATAAATGCTCTGTAACAGTGATTCACACCCTAATTCTTACATTTAGGACAGAAAGCATTGTGGGCAGGACGTACTGTGAGCAAAAAAAGAACGCAACATTTGAAGTATAAGCTCTCTAGAATATGGAATTTTTTAGCAAAGTTTGCAGGAAAAAATATCGCTCATTGAGAATCATCTTTTTCTTCGCGAAAATAAAGTTGCGTGAAAAGGATAAAAAATTTTAAGCGAAGACGTCGCGAAAATTTATGCCCGAATAAATACTCAAAGTTTCTTTTCGCTAAACTTTTTGATTGATTAAAATTTCTAATTGCTTAAACCCCTGCTATATAACAATGGGTTTAATAGTTCGAATCGTAATCATTTAGGGCATTTAGCATTTTCTATATACCATCCTAACAATCGGTCTATACATTCATCCATGTATCAATTAATCTATCCACCCTACAATTCATCAATAACTCAACCAATCCATCCTTCCGTCCACCCTTCCATCCATCTATCCATCCATCTATCTATCTATCTATCTATCTATCTATCTATCTATCTATCTATCTAATTATCTATCTATCCATCCATCCATCCATCCATCCATCCACCTATCTATCTATCTATCTATCTATCTATATCTATATTTCTATCTATTTATATTTCTATCTATCTATCTATCTATCTATCTATCTATCTATCTATCTATCTCTTCCATCCATCCATTCATCCATCCATCAACATCATTCTTCATATTTCTAATGGCATTGTTGTAAGTCCTAATTTTCTAACATTTCTAAACAACAGATTTTGGAGCTTTATCATGTCACGAGTCGTAAGCTTTTTCTCGAGATACTTCTCTCATCACCAGGCTGCTAGAAGTGACTTTGTACAGAAGCATTATGTTTCCTCAGTGCGGACCTCCGTGGTGACAGGGATCAAAAAAATGCACCTGTACAAAGTCACTTCTAGCAGCCTGGTGATGAGAGAAGTATCTCGAGAAACGTAGCTCAGAAAAAGCTTACGACTCATGATACGATAAATCTCCTACATCTATGGCTTCCTATAAATCGATAAATTCAACAATTTTCATTTCTAAACAACTTCAGGAGATCATCATTGAAACAGTAGTACCAATTTACTCACGTGCATGATTTGATTCAAACGAAGATTCAATGAAATGCCTTCCAACTTCCATCTGGGACTCCTTCAAAGCTACAAGGGAGATCAATAAATTACTCACCATGATCACCATTATACTTTAGGAATCAAGGACTTATTTGATATAAATTTTTTAATAAGCATAAGCAATGATCACTATTAAATAAATACTAGAGCATGTAGAACATATGGTCATTGCCATATTTGTTAATAAATATTCTATAAAATTCTCTCATTTGACAAGAACTAAATCCTGTCCTGTAGAATGTTTTATTAACCCAAGACACTTGTAGTCAGAGCAATTTCAGCAGGAGAGCTATTAATTGTTAATTGATTGACTAGGTTACGCGAATATCATGAATACCATTCTATAATACTACTTTTTGTCATCTTTCTGCTTTAAATGTCAAGGGAATATTTCCTAAGAGCCTTTTAATGAGCATCGTTCCTATGCATATATGAAGTTGATCGTCATCCTTTTCGGCCTTAGAGGAGGTCTCATACAGAAATCTTACGATTTTTCTTACTTTTGTCAGAAAATACTTGAAATAACTTCCTGTCTTTGAAGCAATGTTATGCTTCGTTTTGTTTAAGTTTTCTTCGGTTCAAAACCTGTTTTCAGTAATAAGGGTTTCGTCTGATCAAGTAGATTTGTCCACATAGGGCACGGAGAACAAAAAATTGAATTTGTAGTGCAAGGTAGGACCGAAAACTGACCAACAAGAAAAAAGGAAACCTATGATTGGACAAGAGAAAACAAAGAACAACAAATAGAAAATAATAAACGTAAAAGAAATTGGAGAAAATTGAAGAATCAATTATGGAGTAAAAGTGGCACACCAAAATCGTTAAGTTGACAAAAGCTTGGCTTATGCTCCCTAATATTAACAGCCTCCAACATTCCCAAGATGGAATGTGGACTTAGCTATTGCAAGAACTGTAAATTTGTCATTATCCATATACCCATCAGCACATGGGCTTTTTAGCACATATTGCTCAAGTGGCGGATGTAGGGGCAATTGGGGTCGGTTATCAACACGTCGAGTTGAAACATATCTCGCGCCCCTTTTTTGAAATTTTGCACTCCTGTAGTCAGAATCTTGCAGTCATACATGGCCTATATTATCGTTGTCTTAACATAAGTATTTTTAAATTGCTGTTGGACACGAATAAAGGACCGTCTGTCCATAGTAAGGGTCGGAAATGATTGTATACTTTCATACCCTCGTCACCAAAATCTGAAAATTTTCAGGGCCCAAGTTATTACCTACCCCCCTTGGATTCGCTTTGGATCCCCCCGTGCTACCCTATAGCAAAATCATTCTACTTAGATATAAGACAGGACTTGAAATAGTAGCAAAGGTTGCTGGTATATGCTGGCAGAACGCATGCGCATATGTATTGGTGTATCTTGAATTTTACCAAACAACCGTTGGAATGTGCGACCTACGTTCCTGTACATTTTTTGCAGCATATTCGTTACCGAGCGTAGCTGATACCCATGCCAGGGCTAGGGAGTTTACTAGAAAGTACACTCTTAAGGAGAGAGGGCTCCCGTTACCTTAGATCACCAATGGTACTCTGTTTCTGGTGACGCGGATTTCAACTCACAACCACCGGCTTGCAAGTTCGTCATCTTATTCAGTATAGCGTGGTGGGTTGGTACATTACACATAAAAATACAAACGCTCTTTACAAAAAGTTTTTCACAAGGCCAACAGCGTGTACAGTACATTTATAAGCAATCAATCAAGAAATTCACCAAAAGTATCCCACGCTGAAACGCGTTAAATTTAGTTGAGATTAAATTCGGCTCGAATCTCAGGTTCCGACTAAAAATAGCTTTTATGAAATACATGTACCTAAATATGGCTGTTACCATTATCATGACGCGATGTTATTTCTTGCTCCGAGGAATGATTTATCTTCTATATAACCTATTTCGAAACACTGACCAATGTCACAACAAAAAAACCAGGAACATGACGAGAAACTATAGCCATAGGTGGATTTGAACTAAGTGTCCTGACTACAGTACGATCTTAGCTGTTTTGATCATGGAATGAGTCTACCGGGACCGTACATACTTGTTCTTTCTGCTATCAATCTTAAATTTTGTTCCTTTTGGAAATCGAAACAAGACATTTTGATTTCTAAGAAAATTCCTTCAAGTACTAACAGTGATAGATTAGTGCAGCTCAATGTTGAACGCTTGAATCAGGGACAGGATTAGTAGAAAGAAGTTCTGAGGTTTAGCCTACAACCTTTAGAATTTAGTCATCTGCTTTTTAGCAGCTGTTTTTTACTATCGTCTAATCATTATTTCGATCGCAACCAGAAATTTCAATTAACTATTTGAGACGCCACATCGAGTCATAACAACCATTCGCTTGATTTAAATTACGAAAAACGCGATATTATCATAAAATTGCATTCCGTCCTCAAAAATTAGGGAAGAAACAAGCGTTCTCCGTTACAGCTTATTCTTAATCACTATGCTGTGAGATTTTCAAGGGATACTGTTGACAAGCAGGAGTTTTTTGTTTTACCTTAAAGAGATACATTTCCAGAGGAGTTTGGAATTTAACATAATAATTGAACAGAGTTAAAAGTGAGGATTGATCCAGTAATAATAGAGTAGAAAGTTGACTCAAGTAAGATACAATGGCTAATAATACCACAGGTCATTATGATCCGCAAATAGTGAAATGTCAGCCAAATTTGCCAGGTTATACTTTTCACCTTACATCCGACATTAGCTTTCTAGTACTTTCAATATCGAGTGGATTTTTTGGAATCGCTGCTTTGATCTTAAACTCCTTGATTATCATCACGTATTTTAGAAGCAATCGACTCAGGGAATTTCAATATACATTGCTGTTTTTATTAGCTGTTACCGACTTGTGTAATGCATGTGCCGTTCAAATACCTTTTTCTATTAACATGTACCTTTTAAGCAGTAGAATCCTAAACTGCAGATTTTCAACGATCTTGAGCACCATTGGCTACAGTCTTGCAATGCCATCATTTTGCAACATTTGTGCTCTAGCATTTGAGAAATATTTAGCAATCTTGTATCCTTATATTCACCATCGTGTTGTTTTATTTCGCAAGCGTCTGATTTTCAGTGTTATTTTCACGATTCATATGACGTGGATAATTATAACCATCATTTTTAATATCGCACGACTGTATACCGTGTACAATATACTGGTGTCTGTCATAGTTGGGTCTACATATACTGGTGTTCTATACACAAGCTATCGGATCCTTAAAGTGATTAGAAACCTTAATCAGGTGCCTTCTTTTAAAAAGAAATCACTGGATCGCGAAGAAAAAAGATATGATCAACAGCAAACAACGGAAGGAGAAACAAACGAGAAATCTGATGCGAAAAACGAGGAAGGTGCTAGCAAGCAAACACATGAAATTACATGGTGGAAAAGGAACGACACTACCAAAACAGAACACGATAACACACACGGATCTTCAAATGTCAACACTGAGATGGGAAAGTTAACGTCTACCACGTCGAAAGTCATCGAGTCTCCTAGCTCAAGTGGAGCACATCTGAGGCAAAGAATACTCATTTTCAGTAATCGAATCAAGGTTTCTCCTGAACGAATGAACTCTGTTCGATCTATGACAAGAACGATAACTGTCAACTTGACAAAAGGCTTCATGAACGATATTACAGAAACTATAAATGATGAAGACGGGCTCAGCCTTAAGGACTTCAAGACGGATAATACTACAGACAGCAGCGCTCATGAGCAGGTGAGGGAGAAAGGATGTGTAACTAAGAATACACACGCCTATCCTAATGAACAAGAAGCATTTAACCAAAATAGAAAACAGGGGAATTATTGCAATGAAAGCAAGTCGATAGATAAGACAGTTGGTAAAAAATCAAATGAACTAGTGATGATTTCATCTCAAAAAACGCAGTCACAACCAGGCATCTCAGAGCAGGATTCGACGCAAATGTTGGACAAGGCAGACGGTGACTTTAAAACGAAAGAAAAATCAGTTCAAAAAGAAGTAGCCATTGAAAATGCACAGCAGAAGCCTAATCAACACTCCTTTATCACACGAAGAGCCTATGTTGCCACATGTCTTGTGCTGTTGAGTTTTTTGGCATGTTATGGGCCCACAGTGGCTTATTCTGTTTACAGTTTTGGAATCACGGAAGTGTCATCTGTTGCCTATCAATATTTTCTGCCTTGGTCACAGCTGTTCGGGTTAATGAGTACCATCATTAATCCGGTGTGCTACACAGCGAAAATGAACTCGATTCGAACTGAGATTAAGCGAATCTTTTTAAGTTAAACGGTATGATTGGAGAACAGTGCAATATAAAAAACACGAGCCAATATGGCCTATTAAAAAGACGGGGTTTTGTGTATTTAAACGACTTTAGATAATTATAAAACTGTTTTAAGCACATACTTAACAAAATGGCAATTTGGCGCAGATTCATTGGAAGTATGCGATGTGTTCTGGGGTTTTTCCAGTACTGTCAGACACACGCAACTATCCGAGACGGCGGAATTCGTCCTTTTGAACTGATTGCTATTCTGAGTACAACAGTTTTGCGGTCGCTTGAAGCACGCGGACTCAGGCAGAGGTGCGTAGAAAAAGGAAACACTTCGAGGGGGGTGGGGAAATGGATTCTGCGGTTGCTTGATTAACAGAAAATAGAGATTTAACTAATAACTATGTGTTGCTGAGGCAGCCTCCAACGTCAACATAGACAGCGCGTGTTATCTCAAAGACACGTATATGTAAGGAGTAAGTTACCGGCTTCTGCCGAGTGTTAGAGAATCGCAATAGGTGTTCTTGCTTATCACAGTTAGAGCATTACTTTCCTTATTGGCGCAGTGGACAATAGCGACGCCTTGATCGCTTAAATTTACAATGGCTTGAAAAAAGTGCGAAGTAGCAATTTAGGCGAAATCTATAATTCCACAAACGCAGATACTTCAATGGACCGTGTATTTCTACAGAGATGACTATGTGGACAATTTTTTTCGTTGACGACAAATTCAAAGCGTTAGACTTCGTTATTCCTTCCACTCACAAAGGGTTCTAGACTTAGATAGGAGATAGCAGAAGGCATTATGCTTATTAAGAAAATGAAGTTCATTAATATTTCAACGTTCTATACAATTTGTCACTAAAACTTCCTATATGATGGGGACTTGTAACTTTTGGAAAAGGATACTTGAATGGACTTAAAGTATTTTCGTCGTTATCAACTGTTTCAAAACAGCATAACTATTCTTAAATTCATCAGTAACAGAAGACGTAATTCCCTTGAGCCAAGATACAAAAACCTGCAGACAAACTAGACCAATGTATTAAGAGGGCAGAACCAAATGTCAAACTAGTTGCACTCCAGAGAGCGCAGAATCCGCCAAGCCAAAGGCATCAGGCAATATATGCGTCTTTTCGAAGATTTAAATAAGTTGTACTAGTAAAAGTCATGGTAGCTAGGGCCTTGTCCACAAGGAATTCCCCACTAGTTGTCCTTTTGTGAATGTATCATTACCGAAAATTTGAAAGAGATCGAAAATCAAGGATTGGCTTCGGATCATAACCCAAAAAAGAACCAGACTGAACCAATGAGAATACCAGCATACTTTACAAATTTCGGAACGGTCTGTTCAAAGATTATGTTATTTTGCTAAACAATAAACAAACCTCGATGGAAATATAACCACCTTGGTGGAGATAATTAAACTGACGATGGATAGAAAGCGATATATAACAAATTGAATCACGACCAGCGAACCAAGAGTTGACTTGATCAGGCCATATACGACCCACAGTAAGCGATAAATAGCAAACGTTGTCAATTGACAGCATATTTGCAGAGAGTTTGACCTCACCTAAGAACTTTAACCCTGCAAATCATCAAGCAGGGATACAAATAATTGCCATCAATAAAGCCTATACTCGCTATGTCATGGCCACACAACAGTGGTTGGCCACGAGGGACGCTAACAGAAAAGGGAGAAAACAATAAGGTGAAAAGTATGTGGGTAGGTAGGAGGTAAATAAGGAAGTAGGAGAGTAGATTGGAAGATAGGTAGGAAGGTACGTAGGAAAGTATCCAGGTCGCAGGAAGGCAGGTAAGGAGATAGGGTTGAAGTAAGAAGGTATGCAAGTAGAGGATAGGTAGCTAGCTAGGCTAGGTCGTAGGGAGATAAGTACCCAGGCAAGTAATTAAGTAGGAAGAAAGACAGATATGTAGGTTGGTAGGTAAGCAGGTAGGGTTGTATAGAAAGGCAGTACCCAAGAATACAAATACGTTACCGGAAAGAACAAAGCATGTACATAGTACGTCACACAAAGGCAAGAAAGTATTAACAACATACGTTATCGAAATTAACTGAACATTTCACTAGGAGTATTTACATGCGAGGTTTCTACAAACAAATTGTCCAGGACAGCGAAGTGTCCATAACCAAGAAAATGTTGCATCAGTGATATCGCAGTTCCAGGACGAAAACTAACACTACTGGTCAAGTAGAGCATAGACCATTGTGTAACAAGACACAAGATGTAGATGAGTCCAGTAATGAGGTTATCATGGATGGAATAAGGACGAAACGCAGACGGTCAGGTAGAACAAGATCTGCCTTGCAAGGTTATACATGCTGTTGAATGAGCTTTCTTTTCTTGTCATACGAATACTTATTCTGAGAAAACAGTGGACTTTCGTAAAAGGCTCCTAAGTTGTAAACATTGATCTGGCGAGCCTGTAAAATAACAAATACGTACATAAACAAATACATAAATCAATAAATTAAAACAATGATAAACAAATACTGTACACAGGTAAGATAAACACACAAACAAAACAAATAAATGTAGCACGAATACCGTAACTATGAAACACATAAAAACATAAATAAAACATACACATATAGACAAACAAAAAATACACATACAGACAAACAAAGCGAACAAACACATCAACATACGAACGTTATGATTCTTCCTTCTTCCTTTCTTAAACTCTCTCTCTCTCATACATACATACATACATACATACACACACACACACACACACACACCATCAATCGATCCGTCCACCCATCAATCTATCCATCTATCTATATACATATACCTGTTCCTACATGAACACACCTTCTTGCTCAAATTCCCAAACATCAACCGCAACATACCCTCAAATCTTCCACCAAACACAAACTCAGAATGACAGACCTAACTACAGATATAAGTTACGAAAATTTTTCTTACGCTTCAAACGCTAGAAAAATAATTTATTTTCTCAAAGAAACCCAAAGAGTTCTTCCCCGTCTACCTCGACAACCACAACAGAAAAAGTGTTTTCAGAACCGAGCAATCAAAATACAAAAACGTCATAAGCTTTACATGCTGAAAACATCCACATTTTTCATTCGTCTGTTAAAGAAATGAACTTGTCTCTACGTATTTTGAATATCTTTTTTCTTAACAAGCTCTGTAAAAACCTTCTTAAAACCTAATCTTACCTTGAGCAGCAAATTAAAACTTAACATTTCCTCTCGCGTAACATGGAACAGGTGACAAGAGTCTTGATCGATTTGGAATATAACTAACACAACAGCTGCCTTCTTAAAAGCTACTTTACTGACCAAACTTTTAAAATGCTGCCCAAGCTAGGTTATTCCCGTACCCATGTCTGTTCGTTGGGGCACATGTAGTACTGCAGGTTCTCCCTCACCGGTTCTCATTGTTCCCTTCACTAATGCACTCCTCAACACTTTGCTTCGTTCATGCTTTGAAATTACCTAACCAAATCTCCTTCTTCTTCTCATACCCTCAACCCCTCCATTCATGATGGACTTTGCCAACCTTCCTTTCTGCATTGTAGCTTCCTTCTTCTTGCTGTTTCCAATAATCCCTCTTTCTTCCTTACTAGTATCTTCACTTTATTCGGCAGATAAGTGTTAGTTTGGTGGTCTTTCCAGGAAAGCGCATAGCTACCATTCTCTGAAATTATTTCTTGACTGGCATCCAAACCATGCATGCTTTCTCGTTCAGCAAATGGTTTCTCTCGGTGTATCCGACTTTAAACTTCGTCAAAGTTTTGGCATCTGGTTGTAGACTGTACTGCTGGAGAAGTCTAATGTTTGTCTATGTTACGTGTACCCTTCACACGAAGCAAGAAATTTGGTGTCGTCCGCTAGGTAGCCCTAATGGACAACCTTGAAGCTCAGCCGTAATGCTGGACTGTAACATACATACAAACAAACAAACAATGCCTTAAACTCTAAAACTAACTTGAACTTAAACAGTGCCACTACTTTAAAAATCCTCGTCTTTGTCAACTAAGTTGAAGCTGTTGACCAAAAAGTCGAGAGATTTTCTGAGCAACATTTTTTTAATAAATCCTTCTCGTCAGGCGGTAAAGTCCCTTTTACCTTAACATGCGGACCTGCGTGGTGACAGGGATCAAGATGCCCTTAGCGCATGCACCATAAAGATCTATGAACAATCCTTTTTGGTACAAAACTTGAAAGGTTGCCATACACATATACTTTCCTTTCTGACAACTCGTACTCTAAAAAGTGTCTGAGGAAAAAAGTTTTAAGTTTATTTTTACAGCAATGTCGCAAATGTTCATCTCGTGTTTGTTTTGTTTCTTAAGAATCCCTTGAAATTAAATCAGAAAAACCTTGTGAGAAACAGCTTCACTTAGAGTACGTCTATTATTCTGCCTACACGGATACACTCGAGTTTTCGTAAGAGCATTTTTCAGATTTCTAATAGTACAAGACAAGGAAGTAAATTTACCCGGTCAGAGAATTCCTCTTCTTCAATTTCAATGATTTCTGGGTCTCTTTTGTAGCGATTCTTAAAAAACGTCACTTGATCTCGCACAAGTTGCCTTAGTATAAATAGCAGTAATTCATTGTTGTCCTTTCTGAATGACAGATAATGCGAAAAGGCCTAAATGTGAAGAAACATAAAAAAGCAAAATATTACAAACATGATGGTAGTGTCGGGTTTGCCTCAGATAAGACAGACACATGTTTTGTTTACTTTTTCGTTAGGCAAAGCATTGTAAGTTGAAAATTTGAACCAAGACTGCTTTCTCCACTGGTGCAGGGGAACTATTTTTACATCATACCACGCACTGCTGTTGTAGCTTTCGGCTGGTGTCCCGACCCCGGTAGACGAAAGCCTACCCGACCCAGACGTAAATCTGGCTGAGGATCGGTCCGGGAGTCGACTGGAATCCACTGTCTTATTGGGAGATGAAGGAAATCGAATTACGGTCTCGAAGAAAAAAAGAATTTGTAACTTTCACCTGGTGCAGCCACAAGTGGGCGCGATTTCGAAGTATCATCAGAAATGTTGAAATTTTACTCGTTTATTACCCGTCATAGGCTTAAAGCTCCACGACCGAGTAGACGTTAAATCTCACGTAACAAAATCTGTTCGACGTAAACCTAGATAGGATAGAGAAGGATAGAGCAGAGATGGGTCGGACATAGAAGGACAGGATAGAGAGCGATAGGATACGGAGGGATAAGAGATTGAGGGATGGGATGGAGAGGGAAAGGATGGAGAGGGAAAGGATGGAGAGGGAAAGGATGGAGAGGGAAAGGATGGAGAGGGATGGGATAGAGAGGGATAGGATGGAGAGCGATAGGATACGGAGGGATAAGAGTCGGAGGGGGGATGGAGAAGGATGGGATAGAGATGGATTAGATAGAGAGGGATAGGATACGGAGGGATAGGAGATGGAGGGATGGGATGGAGAATGATGGGATAGAGAGGGATAGGATAGAGAGGGACAGGATAGAGAGAGATAGGACAGAGAAGGACGCGATATAGAGGGATAGGATAGAGATGGATTAGATAGAAAGGGATAGGATACAGATAGATAGGAGATGGAGGGATGGGATGGAGAAGGATGGGATAGAGATGGATAGGATAAATATGGATCAGATAGAGAAGGATAGGATACAGAGGGATAAGCGATGGAGGGATGGGATGGAAAGGGTTAGGGATAGAGAAGGAATAGGATAGACAGGGATGGGATATAGAGGGATGGGATATAGAGGGATGGAATATAGAGGGATTGGATAGAAAGGGAAAGGATGAAGAGGGATGGAATAGACAGGGAAGTTATAGAGAGGGAAGGGATAAAGAGGGAAAGCATAGAGAGATAGGATAGAGAACGATAGACCAGAGAGGGGTCGATCAGAGAGGGATGGAATGCAGAGGGATAGGACAGAGAACGACGGGATATAGAGGGATAGGATAGATATGGATGTGATAGAGAGGAATAAGGAAAAGAGGGATGGAATATAGAGGGATAGGACAGATATGGATGGAATATAGCAGGATAGGACACAGGGAGATAGGATGAGAGGGATAAGGCAGAGAGGGATAGGATAGAGAACGACAGAACAGAGAGGGGTCGGACATAAAAGGATAGGACAGAGAAGGACCCGATGGAGAGGGATAGGATAGAGAACGACGGGATATAGAGGGATAGGACAGATATGGATGGAATATAGCAGGATAGGACAGAGGGAGACACGATGACAGGGATAGGGCAGAGAGGGAGAGGACAAAGAACGATAGACCAGAGAGGGGACGAACAGAGAGGGGTCTAACATAGAGGGATAGGATAGAGAGGGATACGACAGAGAAGGACGCGATATATAGGTATAGGATAGAGATGGATTAGATAGAAAGGGATAGGATACAGATAGATGGGAGATGGAGGGATGGGATGTAGAGGGATGTTATGGAGAGGGATGGGATGGAGAGGGATGGGAAAGAGGGATAGGATGGAGAGGGATAGGATGGAGATTGATAAGATAGGGAGGGATAGGAAATGGATGGGATGAAGGGGGATGGGATGAAGGGGGATGGGATAGAGAGGGATAGGATGGAGAGGGATATGGATAGGACATAGAGGGACGGGATAGAGAGGGATAGGATAGAGAGGGATATGATAGAGAGAGATGGTATAGAGATGGAGGGGATACAGAAGGATAGGATAGAGAGGGACAGGATGGAGAGAGATGGGATAGAGATGGATGGGATACAGAAAAATAGGATAGAGACGGATGGCATAAAGAGGGATAGATAGGATAGAGACGGAGAGATAGGACTGATAGGGATAGGTAGGATCGAGTTTGATAGCTAGGATAGAAAGGGATAGAAAGTATAGAGGGGGATGGAAAAGATAGAAAGGGAAAGAGACGATAGAAAGGATAGATAGGATAGAGA
>JANTCA010091533.1:0-13061 GCA_024741275.1 Chironex yamaguchii
AGAGAGGGGGGCTTAATAGAGCTTTTACGGTACTTGTATAGCATTGATGTACAGTCATTTCTGACGTAGATATTTTTTCTATTACTTCAAGACATGTTAGTAGCAGTACTTATATATGAGTAACAGCTCATTGGTCTTTATCATGACTTTTACGGCTCCCACTGCACTGTTGTATACCTTGGACCTTTTTGCTTACCGAGACTTAATAGTATCGCAACTTAACTAAAGTGTTTGTAGGCAAATGTTTATCAACTTAACGCAAGTTTCAATCTTCTGAACTGATAAAAATGGACTCCAGAGGAAGTAACCACATGAAAAGTTTGTTTGATTACTTGATTTGCTGCAACCTTTTTGATTCTGAGTTGATTATTCATGCTTCTGGGAAAAACATTTTAAAGGTTTTTGGTGTTGACACGTGGCTATTGCAAGTTCCAGATTTTCCATGCTGTAATACCAGTACTTGCAGTTTGTACCCGATCTATTCTGAACATTATTATCCTTCGTCGTTGCTGATGATCGTGGTTTTAGACTGGTCAATAAAAATTGAACTGAGTTAAAACTGAAGACAGAATCAGTGGCGGCTATTCCCCCAGGCCCTGTGTTTTTGGTGGCCAAAAGCGATCGCGCACCCTAGAAACAATCGCAAAGATGCTTTTACCTTGAGCCGAACAAGCAAACAAAAGGGAAAAATAAGAGTGTGCAGAATGAAATTTACAAACTTATAAAAACAACTCATTTCAAACCAATGCAAGCAACGCACAATTGGACTTCAGGAAATGTTTGGAATTTTTGCTAGAGTTTGGAACGCGAGCTGAAGTTAGTGACTTTCGAATCAGAGATCGATTTTTGGAAAGATGAGATGGTAGGATAAGTACCATTTCACGGACTCCTCTTAGTTATCATACAATGTATGATTCACTGCAGGAAAATAAGTAACCGACATTATACGGAGACCGCTTTTCTTACTTCAGAATACGCAAATAAGGATAACATGGCAAGTAAGGGAGCTGTTTTATGTGAGGACATCTATCATGTGCTCTTTACATCTACGTATATGGCTTAGACAGAGCAGCAGTGCCCTGAGATTGGAAAGCTATTTTATTGCGAGTCTTTTCCAACTCGTCAGATTGAACTTCAAATATCTATAGCGTGCATTATCTGGGGTACAAATATCACCAACTTTAAAAAAATTTCCGGTTCCTGTTTGGAGGCTGATGGTGCCCAAAGCCACAAAGCTGCAAAACTTTATCGCTATGCTCTGTCGTTTTCACCTTTATGCACCAACCATTACTTTCAAATAATTTAGTGATGAGCGATTCCCCCAAACAAAAATATCTTTGTCGGTCCTCTTTTATCATTCTGTTTATTCTGCAAGTAGTTGTCTTCATTAAAGAACCACTTTACGCAACATTAACGGTTTCTAATGGACAATCTACAAATAGACAGTAACCAATCATTGAATGTGCATTAAATGGGAAGATCTTATGGGCAATAACTTGAGGCATTTAGGCCAAAAACAATTTTTGTTATCAATGTTTTCAACCCCTGGCCCCAAAGGCCCTAAAACTACCACTAGATAGAATTGTTGCTCTCCATGAAAATGCCTCTGAAGTTTCTAATATAGATTAGCTGCCAGTTCCCGTGCAATATCCCGGTCACAACAACTGTGTAGTTCGGTGCTTCCATATATTGTTGCGCCCATGTTGTTGCTCTGTGTTGCAGATTCTTGGTTCTCAAACGAATATTGCTCGCGGTAATTCTGTTGTAGAGGAGCAATGTGACTTCTTACTTTCTTTTATAAATTTCTGCAACGAATGATATTATCGCATATTCAATAATAAAACGAGAAAATGAGTCTCACGGCATCTTGCAGTCTGCATATACCATCAAGAATAAGTTACAGCTGTACCACGAACATTTTGGTCATTTGATTAAATAGGATTTAGGGCCACTCACATTCTTAATCTGTCACTGCTACTAAGGTCTGTTAGAGAGTATATGAGTCATAATTTTATTCCATGTTGATACTTCACTTACCGTTTGTTTATAACCATCTCCGAGAAAAGTGTTTAAGTTGTCATATAATAGCATATTAAGTCACCTCTAAGAACGTCACGGTAGTTCGGTGGTCAAAGCAGAAGGTTGGGAGTTCGATCCTTAACCTGAGGTGATGATTTGTATCTTAGTATTCATCAATTGTAAGTTAAATTCATGTACAAAGTAACGTACATGCTTTGCTTAGTCATAATATAAGAGAATCAAAACGAAAATGTATGTTACTTCATTGCTGTGTTTTTATCCTTTGGGTAAGGCCTTGTTATAGCAATCAGTATAAATTCCTACCTGTTTGAATCTGATACTTTTAGCCTCCAGCATTTCATAATGCACTGTCTGAAAAGGATTCCATTTTTGCTTAAAAATTTTACAACAAGAAAGTCCACTGATTTCAAACGACTGAACCCCTAGTCACGCCTTTTTGAATTGGTTTTAAGGGCGGAACTAACTATATTCAGGTCACGGATATCTGTTTCCATATGACATTTAACTCTTGAACCTCGCTGTCTAGATATCACAGGAAACCATTCCAGACAACACACTATTCCAGACGAGGAGAAGTTGATCTCACGATGTCATATGTATACGCATGCAGTAAAAGAAATGAGGGCGACTAGGAGGTCTGACATTTTGTAGGCAACTCTTAACATTGCTTTCAAACTGTAAAGATTTGAGCCAGTTTGGGCCTTGGCGGATTAAGAGGGAAAGCTAACTGGACTGAAGCAAGGGGCCACGAATGCTTAGAAGCCCCCAAAAGTGTGTATGCAAAAATATTGTTTGTATTCAATGTTTTAATCTTAGACAGACCAAATGAGACTACGGGAATTAGAGAGAAACAGGAAAGACTGATTGTCATTAGTACAGTGTGTAGGATAGTTAGACAATGTACTTACCTGATTCCAAGCTACTATTATGACTGTCTCATTGTCCATCATATAATTGATTTAGTAATGTGACTATGTCAGTGTCCTTCCTGTAATTAATTTTGTTTACTTATTGTCAAAGCTATTGCTCGTAATGTTTCACTTCCTTTACCATAAGTTAATACATGTAGCGATGCAATCTGCTTACTTACCTCAAACGATCATCTTACTTTAATTACGAGAATTTTAGGAAAAATTTAGGAAAATTTCAAACGATGAGTTAGTCCCTTCAAGACGGTGGAGTGCCTTTGAATTTGGCTTAAATTTCTCCTTGGATTAGTCAAAAGCCTGGTCTATATTTGACTGATATGAAGAGGAATGAAAGACTTACCGGCAAGATCCCAGGAAAACGTGCCCGTAGTGGTCAACGATAAAAAGAATAAAGAATTAAATTGAGAGTCACATGGGACAAGATTGACTCAGCTCACTGAACTTCAATGACTACATTCATTTCGCCCCTATCAAAAAAATTCAAAAACGTACATTGTAATGATGATATAAATAAAATCATTTAAAATTACAATTCACTTAAATTTTGTGGGGTTAAATGTTTGTTTAGTTGCAGTAGTAATCATTTTGATTGCACGACCCCGTGGTTGAATTACAGCCAAGGGCCCCTGGTTGTCTAAAACCCGCGCGTTTTCTTCGTTCGGGTATATCATTCAAAATACTGCAAATGGCAGTGAATTTGTATCCAAATCCCTTTTGCAACACTAAAATGAAGATAAGTCCTGAGCAGAGACAGCGAAATCATAGATTTCACTTCACGCTCCAAACTAACACCATCCCCTGCAGTCACAAAGAGAGTGTGGGTTATGATTTCAAATATATGTGGCTTGGCAAAAGCCCACGACACCGCAGGCAGCATAATGACAAAAAGCCTGACAATCCCATACCATATCACAGCATACAATACAACGAAGCTGGAATTTGCAGACTACAACTGTGTTAGGATTTTAATAGGATAGCTCGAATTCCGCCCTAGCTTGTAACAAATATAGTTGAATAGCATTGATATACAGCATCTACCCATGGGGCCTTTTATACTAATAGTATACCCATAGCCTATTGCCTACTGGTTTATATATTTGAAAGGCTTAATCCTGACCTTTTCCGCATACGGATCAATTTACGATGTTTGCTATTGGTTCAAAGATTAAACATAAAAAATTCCCTACTACTAACTTTGTTGGAAAGTTTTTCCAGATACCCGGCGCCCCTAGTGTCAATGTAAACCTCATTTCTTGCAAGAGGTACTTGATATCAGGCTTGCCAGAAAGGATACTTGCCTGATAGGATTTTTCACCCTATAAGTATCCACTTTTTTGACGAAAATGCTCAAGTTTTATGTGGGAAGAGAAATGCCTGTCTAAAACGTTTATAGTACATTTATATACACAGTCATATCGGTCTACAAATTTTAAAGACTAAATGTTTAAATAATGATATAGGTGTTAATTTCTAGCATTTACTTAAGATTATGATTATCAAGATAAACAGGTTGACAGGATGTTGAAGTAAATCGTGTACTCAGTATCACTAGCGTTCATTGTAGGTCTAATCCTACTTTCCTATTCATATGAGCGAGGGTTTTAAGTGTTTTCATACTAGGTTTGTTAAAGTACATATAATTTCTTAATAAACATCAGGTACTATGCTACTAAAAGCCTGTTTACATGAAGGTAAGGTCACCCTCCCACGAAGTTCACTTTACTAGTGGGGGTCACTCTCCTCTTTTGTTTTTCGCCCTTGTGTTTACATATCAGGTAGGGTCACCCTGTTGATAAGGCAGGGGATGTTAGCACCAAAATGTAAAGTAACACCGATATAAAGGGTGACTGTCGCTTATTTGGATGAAACCTGCAATTCTTTGTGAATAAAACATGGTAGGAGTCAACAATACACGTAAAAGGTCTAGTCAAATTCAAGCCTGTTTAAACAGCTAATAAAATTGTCATTCATCCGATGTGAATTCTTTTCATGTACAAAGGGGTGTTTTCTGCTGACATAATGGGCTGTGCTACAGAAAATGTTTTACCCAACTGCTTCCCCCACTTAAACTATCCTGTGTACGGCCATGCTTCAAAATTCTTTTAGATGTATTCTTAGGACACACACACCCATAGATAGGAAAACAATATGAAAGCTCTTTACGAGTGGGTGACCTTATAAAAGAGTCATTTATTGAACCAAGAAACAAAAGGTTTCCATCGAAGTCTCTAAAAAATATAAATGAATTTTCCTTCTGATTCAAGGACAATCATAGTTTACATAGCAGAAGTGGAGCAAGGTCACCGGATCACCTGGTCACTCAGGTCACTTTTTCCGACCGGGTCACTGGGTCACTTGGTCTGCCCCGGTGACCCGCTTATTACAGTCTGGCCCAGTTGCCAAATATGATGCTCATGTTAGGATCCTGTTATCAGTTAGTTACCTAGCAATTTAATGTTGACATATGCTGTTATGTATCAAAAATGAGGGTGGAAAGTGCATTTGTAAGCCCTAAAGGAGGTATTACGAAATGTGTCGAAGCAAAATACTTCGAATTTTGGTGCAGAAAATTAGGAGCGGGTCACCGGGTCATTCGGGTCACCTCATTGGAAAAGGTGAACTTGAAGACCTTAGCCTTGCTGGAAAGGTTCCTGCAACGAAAAGGCTCCTGTTCTTGAATCAGATTCAGGAAAACACTGGACCGAGAAACTCAAGAGTAATCTAATACGCTGCAAGAGGTCGGAACCTAAAAGTCTCTTGAATCGTCAAGGGTCCAATTGATCATGACACAAACACACAGAAAAAGCAACCCAAACAAACAGCTTGAAAAGTGTACTTATGAAATTGTTATGGTGATCGTCACGAAAATCGTCTACTGGAGGCACGGCTTGAACAAACAAACAGTAACAAAAAATATCTCCTTGGCAGAGGTAATAAACCATTTTCTTGCTTGTTCATGTTAACGTATCAATGCTATTCCTTTTCTATTAAGCCCCCCTCTCTTTTAAACGTACTCCTCCTCTCTTTTCTTGTAGAAATTCAAAAAGTTAATAAGTCCTCTGGGGCTTTTTAAAGTTTAAAAACTTCCCTCGTCCTGTCAACTGTGACATCTTACCGTAGTGTGGCGTCATGAAAATTAATGAGCACGTTGTGTTGTGTATATTTAGTACAGCTTCCTGTGACAGAACGATAGCTTGACTAGAAAGTGACTTTCCGAATTAGATTGAAACGGATTTGAAGAAGTCAGAAGAACGTCCACCTTTATACGTCACAAAGTAACCTGACAAGGTAGGTTGAGGGCTTTTTATAGATCACTGTTATTGAGTAATTGATTTATATTTAACTTGCTGAAGTTGAATACTAATGGCAGTATACCTTAACTGAAAACGACACGAGTTTACCAAACAGTCGTCATTGCACTTTTGTACAGTTATTATGCTACGGAGCTGTGTATTTCTTAGATGGCTGATTGTATTTGTCCATTATGGTTTCTACACTACCCCTTTCTCACTTCGACATTTATTGAATCTTTCAAAGCCGGTGCTCAAGAATAATTGATTGTCAAAGACTGCGTATGCAAGTGTGAATTTCAAAAACTCTGTTTATAAGTTCCGCCAGAATTCTGGTGTTACCAACCAACTAAAGCTGTCATGTAATTTTAGGTTGAACTTATTGCCATTCAAATTTCTTGCTGGTAAATTTAAACTAATCTAATACAAGTAATTTTATATTGTGTTGCTTCAGTCGAGTTCTATACATTTTATTTCTAACTTTGAATATCTAGAAAGAAGCCGTGGTGTCCACCCATGATTAAAAACTGACCCAACCGACCTCTGATCTGTTTTCATAATGACATAGCTGGTTGATTGGCTTCACAATCTCGCTTTTGCTGAATGTTTGGTGCTGAAAAATTAATGTTATTTTTGCTTGACCTGGCTTTGCAGCCGCTTTCACACATTTCTTTGCAGTATTTTCTTTGTTTCAATTAACCTTCCGCCTGTTTTTTATCGTATTGGTATGGTATCCAAAGTTTCTGATTTGCCAGTAGTTTCAGACAAAACAGGAGCTTCCTTTACACTTCCCCTTTCCACACTTAAGGTACAATTTTCCACTCTTCGTTGGTTAGCTTGGATTTTACAGGGTTAATGACCATCTGATAGTGATTTTAGTACATGCATACTTGGATATCAAGGGGTAGACTACCCTCAATTCCGTTCACTTTGTCAAAAACTGATGGATGACCCAAATTTGACATGAATTCACCTACAGTGCTATTACAGAGACACCATACATATTTCCCTTTAAGCTCAGTACAAAAGGCATTAGATAAGCAGTCGTAAGACTCGGGTTCGTAGCTCTGCTGGTCATAATCATAACTTTACACAACACTACCGTGTCGAATTCAATACGAAATACACCCTTTTTTTTCTCTACATTGCAAATTATTAAAAGGGGACATCATAGGAAATCTGTTAACATCACCTGTAGGATTGCCATTTGTACCCAAAATATCATTCTTACAGATTCTATAGTCAAAAGAGAGATATCCGAAATAGCACCTACCGATATTAGAACATTTACAGAAATATGTCCTACATTTCGCTATTTGAGGCATACAACTTGAGTTGCCAGTGAGATTTCAAAGATTTTAAAGCCTTGGATGCATAGGTTCTGTTTAACGTCTCAAGCTCTTAGAATAGAATACAATTCGGAAATAAGGTTTAACATACTCGGCACAGAAAATAGTGATTCCCGGCCTTTACATTGGAGCCGTCTTCTTGGCGTATCTAAACTTTTCTTCATACTGAAACATGTCTAACATGTTGTTTCCGATTTCTTGAAATCCCATAGGAGGAAACATTAGTTGAAGAAACGAGTCGATGATCGTGCTTCCAAAATGGATTCTCAAACGTTTGTCTTTCCAACTGTAGTAATACTTCTCATGGGTACTATAAAATGACGTGTTAAATGAGAGGACGATGTCGGAGTTTCTTGCCTTTAGGGACTGACAACATGCTGGTTCTTGAGGCAACACAAGCAGCCAAATTCGCCATTTTATATTCCTTGAAGACCTCAGTTACATGGGCTATGATCAATTGCAAGTGCATTTAATTTTCTATATTCCCCTTGCAGATGGCAGGCATTTCGGATGGATTTTGGAGTGATGCAGTATATCCACAGGCATTTGCTACCTTTGTACAGCACAGTACGTATTACCAAAAAATACAAGACTTGATTAAAGATGTCATTATCCCAAACTCAATACATCTGTTTCAAGCCAGTCACATAAATATATTAACACTTGGTGCCGGAGAAGGTATTCCCGATAGAATGCTCCTACAGGCTATTAATGATCATATTATTAAAACAGGAAAGAATATGACATTCAGTTGCACACTTGTTGAGCCTCATAAGGAATTTATGAACATACTTCAGCAAGACATGCCTAATGTAGTTAGAAGTCTTAGCTTTGATGTTAAGTTCGTTTGGAAATCAGACAGGGGACAAAATTTCTTAAAGGAAGTTGATGGTCAGAAGTATGATATAATTTTTTCTGTGCATTCTCTGTATTATATGAATTCCAAAGAAGTTATACCACAATGCATCCAACTCTTGTCGCCGAGAGGACGTCTTGCCATTATCATGGAGACAGAAAAAGGCTTGATGTGTCGGATGGCGCCTTTCATTAGAAAACTACAAGATAAGAGTACATCTGTGTCCAAACGGGTGCCAGTTGAGGCTTTTGGAACGGCAGAATCTCTCGTGCAACCACTCAAAGCAACTGGAAAAAATTTCATTACGAGGACCAACGAGTACCATATTGATTTGACCGAATGCTTTGTAAAGAATTCTCACACTGGAAAGAGGCTAATTGAATTTTTCACTCATACAGAGAACACCAAACAAAACTGTGGGAATGACGTGTGGAGTTCAATTCTTCAATTCTTACATGAAAACAGCAGAGAGTCTTTAGAGGGTAGACAGCTTGCGATAAGCTCACAAACCGTGTTTGTAGTTTGCAATGAGGACTCTGCCAAGTAACATGATTGTATCTGTTTATGTTGGTGTAAACATATAACTTGTAATGCAACTTTCTTATCGAATGGAAAGTTTCTTCTTTAATTGAAACGTTCCGTATAATCATGATTCATGAATACCTCCTATTGGCAGACAGGTGAAGTTCATAAAACACATGATGTTACGTAAACGACGTGATAAGGGAGGTTCATTTGAAATATGTTTGGGTTCCAAGATTTCATTGACACAATTATGTAGTACAAGAATTTCAGTATTATCAGTTACTCCCTCTCATGTTTGATTTCTGCCATTACAGTGCCCCTCTGTTTACTTTTCATTTATTACATCATACTTTACACCATTATCAAATCTATGGAAGTCACAAATAGAGCTCCTAACTTGTCAACATATTTTCCACTGTGCAACATGTATCTTAGAAATTCCAATTCGAATTGAAGCATGTTTGCATTTTTTTATTCCATTATTATTCTATTAATAATGTTGTTTATTATAACCGTGATCTTTAGTATGCATATAAAGGCATAGAGTTCGAAATTGAATCACATTTCAATTGAAACATAGTTCAAACAGTGACGTCTATAGGCTGGAGTCTATAGGAAAAGTGCTTTCTAACTTGGAAGACAAGATCTATTATGAAGAAATCATTTGGTGACTGAGGCCCTGCTGACAGTGGCCTCTGCATTCATATTTTTTGCATTTTGCTGGGTTCAATTTTTTTCAGATTCTACATACTTGTTTTGTTGGTATTGCGTTTTCAGTAATGTTCTTGAAATGATTCGCATCTTATTCAGTTTCATTGCATAACTTTTCAAGTCTGGTAGATTTTATAAATATTTGTAACCTGTTGCAGTCTAGAAGCTCCATTCCTCTAACAAATTAAATTTCCGTAATTTAACAAAAGCTGCTAGAGCAGAATTTATTTGTGTATTCTAGATATTTAATGGTTAGCTGAAGACAAATCTAATGTCAATACATCAGGAGGTAGCACATTTATTTCAATATTATTGATGTAATACAAATTATCAATGTGACAATGGCATCTAATGACTGGTAAAGTAATAAATGCAGAATAATTTGGTATCAAATAAAACTGTGGATGGCATTCTCTTGCCAAAAAGCAGGGCAGAAATGCAAAATCTGAGTTTAAAAGAAGGCACAGAACGAACAAACATCCCGAAACCGAAGCAGAGGTAACCACTTTTTAATTCTGTTGCAGAGAATTCAAAATACTGTTGAATAGCCAAATCATAATAATAAAGATGTTTATAGAGGATGGCCTCAGTCACCAGAAAGTGCTTTTCGTGAGGGTCCTCTAAAGCCTGTTGCTGATCCAGTTCAATGCGTAGAGGCAGCTATGCTACTTGCTAAGGCTTCGTTTCCTATTATCAAATAAGCCCATCTTAGAGAACATTGACCATATCATACGCCTCTCCTGGTACTCCATGTTTATAAATCCATATGCACTTAAAGCTGAATTTACAAATTTATTTGAATTTATCAAACTGACAGGCAACTTAATATGAAAAGAGGAAGACAAAATTTCGTCTCTTGAACAGAGCCTTGAGGATGATACAGACAACACCAGTTACCGTTCCTAGAGATGAAAGACCTTTCATTCAGTCGAGACTTGTCAACAGTTGAGGAACAGCATGGCATGCAATACTTTCCACTAATGTCGTATAAAAATCTTCTAACCCATGTCATGTGCTTGGACAATAGATCAGAACACTTAGTCAAGAAGACAATGTTAAATAACTTTGTAATATTTGTAGCATTAGAATTTAAACGGAACCTTACATTATCAAGACTTTATCTAGTTGTATTTATACATGGCACAGGTGGTCAATAAATATGACGAAATTTGTGCAGTAGTGTGCTGCAGTCAATCATCCATCTTCTCTATCCAAGGTTTTCCACTTGTTTGTATATGTTTTTTAAAAGTTTGAGAGCCGCTTCCACTCCTTCGCAGGCAGGGCAGCCTTGCGACGGCTCTGGTTTGAGACACTGGCTGTTTTAATCAGAACGTTAGTCCTGTCATCAAACTAAAACGTGCAACTAGTGAAAATAATCAAAATCAGTGTCAGTAAAAAAGCATTTTGGGAGCTTGTCGTGAAGAAAAATAATGAACAGTATTGATTGATGTTGAAAGAATTGTTGCAATACACAAGCTGAATAAATATGTTATTTTATCGCTGTGTTTTTATCCCTTGGGTAGGGTCTACTTACAGCAGTAATCAATGATTCTTATGTGTTTATATTTCAATTTTGATATTGCGTTATCTTAAAATACATTGCTAGACGAAGATTCAAATTCTGACTTAAGATTCAGACTAAAGTAGTCCTACGTTATTTCAAATCAGCTCCCTTGATACTGCGGGACACAAGTAATGGCCTTCGAACGTGCAGATGAAGTGACCACACCCGTATTCACACATTGGTTTTAATGACGAAACTTAGTGTGTTCGCGGCGTGTTACCACTGTCGTTTGCATTCCTACCACCTTACTTTTGCCATTCAGATATCACCCTATTCCACATGAGCAGAAGTTGATGTGATAATTTCACTTGGAAAACGCATGCAGTGATAGAAATTTGTATTTGTATCTTTAAAACTAAATAAATAAAACAGGTATTGCTTCTAAAGACACTCTTCAAGGAAACCAAAACATCGCAGCAAAACTTTTAACATTTTGACGTGACGTGTCGGTGTATCATGTCAAATTGTTCTCTCTAGGGATAATTCCCTTGGTACAATTGAGACCATACATCAACAGGACAGTAGCAACAGGACAACAACAACAAGACAATAGCAACAGGACAATAACAACAGGACCATAGCAACAGGACAATAAACCACTGAAGTGATCACAAAAGGCTTTAGGCAAATAACCAAATAATGCGTCATAGAGCACGTCAACAATATTTCCTGACCAGAAAGAAGTTGCTACCTTACGCAAATTTGAACAAGTTGAAAGAACGTCTGTCCACATATACCACAGAAGTAGCTGATAAGGTATGTTGAGGGTTACCTTTTAGACCACTTCACAAGAGTAATTGATTTATTACTTACATACTCCAGTTGGTTGCCGATATGCCACAACTTGTCAGGATCCTTTTTTATAATACAGTGGCTATTGCACTTGATGAGATGGCCGGTTGCATTTGCGCGTAATGATTGCTATACTCTTCCATTAAAGTTGTTTTTAGTAATCGCACGGAAATTTAAATTACGAAAATGGCTGTACACCCGTACCTAAGTGTGCGCATGAGTGACTGGACATGTATGTAATGCCAACATTCTGATGTCACCTAGCAACTACAGGCGCATTTTACCTATTCTAATTCAAATTTTTAACTTAACAAACCTTGTTTACATTTAAAGTAAACCAGTCGACCAGTTGCCACTTAATATTGCGTTCCGTGCACTTTCAACCTGCTTTAGTAAAGTTGTACATGTTTATTTCGTTGTTTACAAACAGTCATAACCAATCATGATCACAACAATGGACAAATCAACTTCTGATTTTGCTTTTTCTCAATTTTGACGCCGGTACCACTGATACAGTAAACTGGCTTCCTAATGTTCAGAAAATCACTCAGACGAAGCAATCATTATAAATGTAAACATTTACTTCTTGTCTTAGCACCCAAACATATCGACCCAGATTAGACAAAGATGTAACATCGTGTACTGTCACGTCCTAACAAGCGCTTGTAGAGAGAGCTGGTTAAAACGTATCAGTGTAGTTTTAGAAAAATGGAGAGGGGTGATCTCTGTTCTTGGGAAATTTTGGCGAGGAAGCCATTCAAATACTTGTCACTAATTTAATTGCGTTTTTGAGTATAGCTCTCAAATCATATGTTCAGAAATACCCGAGAGTCTGTAAATGTTGTAATACAATGAACCATAGTTAATAGAAATGGCACTGGTCAGGCAGTGTTCGCCCAAACAATAGCAATGCGAATATGTTTTTACTAAAATTCCTCAGCAATATAAGATTTGTAAGACATTTAATAAACACGACTATTGTTTTAAGTTTGTAAGACATGTTTC
>JANTCA010091534.1:0-13060 GCA_024741275.1 Chironex yamaguchii
ACAATTCCCCCCCCCCCCCCCCCCTTGTAGTGTAGGCAAATTGAAAAAAAAATCATATTCTGTATTGGGCAATTAACAGTGCAACTGTTAAGTTGAGAAATATGCTTGTAATTACCCTCATGGGGTGACATCACCTTCCCTATCAATGCAAAAACTCAGCAATACTACAGAAAAGGCAATAATTCTTTTCAGCTTTCAATAATCTATGACGTATGGGTTATGCAAATATCAGAAATTAAGACTAAAACATTGGCTAATGCCTTCCTTGGCCATGAGTACAGAACTTAGTATTATTGCCAGTTTTTGATACCAATGACAAAATTTAATTTCATGGCATATTTTCTTCCTCAGAGAGTTGGTTAAATCTTTTAATTTTGCTTATCAATTATTTCTTTCTCCCTTGTATACATTCCTTTCTATCACTACAGATCCTGTTCATTTTTGCTTTTTAAATAGCAACAAATATTACGTTTCCTATCTTTCTCCGATTCGCTAAACTCTAATCAATTATTACTCCGAATTTGGAAGCAAACATACGGTATCATCCACGATGAGTAGACATATCAACAAGCACAATGTAAAAAACACAGTGAAATCCAAATTTAAGAAAGGCAATGAAAAAATCTCTTTTTCCTCTTCAGTCTTACAACCAAAATAAAAAGCATACTTCACTTACACTATCTGTTTATTCACATTTATCTGCAAATTGGGTTCCGGTCTTTTGAAGAAAAACGAAGAAAAGAAACATCCAAACGTTAATGCTGCCAATACTGTTAAAGTATACGCAAAAACGACGTTTAGACGTGAAAGAAACGTATTCATTTTCTCGTTGTAAGCTTAATAAAATTTTATCTCCTCCATGTGCACAAAGGAATATAAGGATTTGACAACGAGGATGACACTGAAGTTTGTCTTTAAATTTAAAACGAGGCATGTGCTGACGTTGACATTCTTCTTCCTATATTAGCATCCAGCTCCCTATGAACATAATTCCCAACGCAATCATCATAATAAAACCACAGAAATACGCGGAATAAAACACAGACATAAATAAACCTTATTTATTATTCATTTGTAACAGCTCCCTGGACTAGAATGCGTGCTATATCACGTGACTAGGCACAAAGAAGGAAAACCAAGATGGTAGCAACTGGAAGGCAAAAGGAGCGAAATTTAAACCTGCGTCGAAATATCACAAGATTTCAAAACACCACATCATTGCTACCAGGGCCGTCGGGAAGGCAGCATTGCAGAGGAGGGGGAGTGTAATGTTTTAAATTTGCCGACCGTGGGCTTGGTCATTGGGCGTGGTCATCAGAACTTACCATGTCTTGAAAGTGTGTTTAATTAATGGTTCTCTTAACTCGATTTTTATGCTATGCTTTGCTTAGTTTTCAACAAAAAGATATTTTGCTGAGATACTAGCTTGCAAAATTAAAGCAAATTGTAAGCAGTCTGAATTTCCACACAATTCATTTCTGCAAATATCAAGCTCGTCCTTTCAAAGGTACTATTTTTCAGTTTGCAGAATTCCAAACAGCCTTCCTTTAATAAAGCCTGGTGCTATAAGGTCGCCTGCGGTTGCTTTCTGCAATTTTGTCATCCATCCTCCATTGTCCCGGTATCGCAGGCAATTATTTTCTAATGGAAACGTTTTCTTACGGTGCTGCAGGCAGGCGTGTCAATTACCTCTAAACAACCGAGAGAGATTACCCTAAGGGCCGTTAATGACTGTTACAACAGTCTAAAGTTACTTCAAACACGTGCCTGGGGAACCGCGACAAAGCATTTCCATCATCTGCGAACCATTCATAGAGAATCCCGACTAATTACAAGCAGAAATTCTCAAAAGTTACCAGATTGCTGAAAAAAAATGCAGGTTTAAGGTTTCATTTGCCGACAGATGCTTTTGTCAGGGGGCGTCACACCCCCTACGACCACCGTCGCGACGGCCCTGATTGCTACATTAAATTCTAACCCTTAGAAGCCTGCAGAAGAGGAGGACACACATAAAACAAGTCTATTGTTTGTCCTGTTAAAGTTCTGTTTGGTTTTTCACAGCGGAACTCAAGTCAGGGAAGGTGTATTTTCCGACAACCAGCATCAATTTTTTAAAAACAATTTGTCCCTCATTTATCAATTTTACTTACGTTTGCTAGGGGTTGAACACGGGATGAGTTTTCATTTTATTGTAAAACTCTACTAGAGTTCAAGCTATAGCATATATGAGCCCTTACCTTTTGAAGACTACTTTGCTGCTCATCTTCATCATGACCTCAATCCTTTTCACTAAACTTTGGGAAATCTCTTCACCCTTAATTATTATGTCTCGGGTATTCGGGTATGGAGTTTTTAAGGTGTTACTGTTGTACAGTAGTCAACTATAGAGCTAGCAACAACACGTGGAAAGAACAACAAAATCTATTATAACCCGGAAATTACAGACAGAGGTACATATCTGCAGCAGCGCTCATCCATAAAGTCAACATAGCACAAACATTCCAACCTATCAACAATATATTTCATACAGTGTGTTCCATTCCCAGTGGCAATAGTCATCTTTCTGATCACGGACAAGGTTTTCATATCTCCTAGTTATTATGCCCTAGCCATAGGCGTCGACTTTTGACTTTCCCTGGGGAGGGGGGAGGGAGACTTGAAAGTCAAAAAATTCCACATGTTCTCTAAATCATGTGTATATATACTATTAATGAAAGACAATAAAACAAATCTATTTAAATCACCCTGGTCAGATCCCGTCCATTTGGTCAAGTTTAAAGATCCCCGCTGAGGTAATGTGATGTTAGTTGCCAGAAGTATTCCCATAATTAACAGGTTCCGTGTCGTCCACAAATTAGCGATAATAGTGGCATTACGACTTATCGCAAAGGGAGCTTAGAGAGAGGCCTTTTTAAAAAGGGTGACAAGACGCTTTGTCCGATCAAGGCTTAGGAACAAATGTTCATTTGGTTACCCAACTTAGCAATAACCATAGAAATTTCTAGGCAATAACACAATCTTTTCGCCTTCCATCGCTAAACATGTAGCATTTCAAAACAGAGAACATACAACGAAAAATTGAAAAACAGACAACAGTATAGCCAAATATAATCAAACAAGTTTATCGTCTACTTGTGAGTTGTTTGATTCTTACAGGAGTGATCAATATTGCAAGCACTTTATTGCTACAGTGCCACCGTGTCGATAATTTGCTTAACTTTGTAGTCAGTGACGTCAAATTTAAACTGCCTAATAATTTTTTTTTAAGCCAATTAATTGTGGCAGTAGATAAACACTGGTTACAAACTGCAGGACATGAAGATGGGGCGGAAGAATAGAGAGGCCTTTAGTTATGAGTGGACTCAACATGAACTTCGTCATCTCTCTCAATCAACACCCTGCAAAGCTGAATTTTATTCATTCACTTACCGCGCTTTAGTATAGTACTTAATGTCATGTTTATGTTACGTTCGTTTGTTTGTCTGTTTATTGATAACTATCAGGATGCGTTGTAAATAGGATATACAATAAATAAGACTTTAGGGACTACCCGGAATACTGTCTGGATTCAGGAATTTTGAAATGATTATTTTATTTATAGATAAGGCTGATTTCCACATTGCTTCTTCTATCGCAGTTAATCACAACAAGAATCATTGCTCATGAACTACAAAATGGGAGCATCGTAGATGTGATGTTGATGTTATTGACCTGAGGATGCATCATGTGGTAGCGAGGGGTTGGTAACTGACCGTTTTAGGAATAGCTCTGGTGAATGACCCTAAAGCTTGATGGAGGAAGGTGCTCTCCAGTTGTTGGGATGGCAGTTTTGAAGTCAGAGGTCCAAAAGTTATTTGAATATCCAGACTATAAGTTGATACTTAGAGGTATTTGGCCACTAAGAAAGCATTGACGTAGAATGAACGAGGGGGGAGTTACCCAGTGATGTTCATTTGCATTCAAAACAATCTTACATGGCCACAATAGGATCTCTTATTTGATGTGAACATGGAAAACCTTTAATCTTCATTGCTGCTCACCACGTCAAAGTTGAGAGCTTATTCCTATCAGAGGCGGTTCCAGACCAAATCTTAAGAGGGGGGGGGGGGGGAGACAACAACTGGAGTGCTAATAAATTTTCAGAACCTGATGATGAGGGTATGCTGTATACAATCATGTCCTACCCTGACTACTGGCAAAAGGTCCTTTATTAATGTCTAAGAAGAGTTTCAAAACAATTATGTTACAGCAATAATAGTTGTTTCAACCCCATCCGAATGAAGACTTAATAATTATTACAAAGCACATTGGATAAAATCACTGGTAATAACAAGCACTGATACATCAATACACATACAATCAACAAAACTTTTGATGAAAATTGAAGGGGGGCTGAAGCTCCCTAGTACTTGCTCTGCCACCCCCTAACGAGACAAATCAGTCGGTAGGAAGGAAAATAACTATCAGAATCAACTGAAGAAGCTGTAGAAAGAAACAAACTAGGGCAAAGTTGGACTCATGAAGGTGGCTGGAGCTCAAGATGCAGAATGTAAACATCAACAGTTCAATGCTACATGAATGTCTTACGTGTTATAGTGGTCCTGGTTCACTTGCCATTGCAAGCACTTAATGATGTCAGAAATGTCAAGAGTATAAACCTTACTGTGGATTTTTACACTTAAATTCCTTCTCACATAAACACTGTGCCACTCACCAGTGCTTTCCAGTAAGCAGCTACACAGTTGGATCCAGCATGCGTTGGGGTCATCAGAGGAGGACCACGGCACTGTTTCGGCCCCTAGCCTCCTGACAGCATTTTTGCCATGGAGGGGCCACTCCTCAATGGATTCCCCTCAACACTGGTGCTGACTGGCTATATATTGTGTGGCTCGCTTCTCAACACTTATTGCACTCAACAGGCGCTTTCTCCTCACTGCCCTACTACCATTCTCAAACCACGTTTCATCATCCCTCTTGAGTCAGATCCAGAGGGATGCTTTCCCTGTACTTTCTCCCTTAGCTCACATGGTTTGATACATAGCGGGAACATACTTCTGTTTTCTCAATTCCTTTGTCACACAGTTAAGCAATCAAGGTAATGTTACATTAGGGAGATGGCCTAATGTTGGCACTGCATGATCAATTCCCATAACATAATGTAAATGGTTCATGCTAAGAATTGCCCACTTTGAGTTTTTTGTGATAACTCATCTGTTAAAGTTAATCGGCATCCAACGTGCCTTTAATATCTCACATCGAGAAACTTGATCACCTCTGATCACCTTGTATAATGTATTGGAATATGCTATGATGAATTATGCTCGGCATTTAATATTCTGTACTTAGATCTATTAATACTAATATGCAAGTTAGTGAAGCATGGTTGACTTATGGCTATTCATGACTACAGTCACATTTCTAACAGAAAAAGGCCTTCTTGTTTTGAAAAATAAGCTGTTGAAAGACCAACTTTACATGCCCTTATTTGAGGACATTTATCAGTGATTTTCGGTAGACTGAAATCTGTCCCCTGATGATACCAAGGAAAGTAATATATTGCTTGCCTTCTAAAATGCTCATAGCCACGTTTGAAGAATCATCCCTAGCTCCAACATGAAGCACATCTGATTTACCATACACCGCTTGTGACATATGTAGTACTTGTTTCTTCATTCTGTCACATGAATGAGGCCTTGGAGGTCATAAATTAGCAGACGGCTCCAAAAAGGCTAAGGTTAAAAAATATTTCTACTTTATAGCAATATACTATATGGCCACGGCATGACAATGTTGGACTATAGCCAACACACTACATAATATTATATATTATTATATTATTATTATATATTGCTCACTTCACAACCATATAAACCTTTTGAGACAATTCAAATCTCAATCTCATTTCCAGCTAGCTCTATTAGACTGAATTAAACTCATAAGACAACAACACCCTTATACACTGGATCATGCTATATTTTCAAAAACAATTCACAACTTTTATCCATTCAACCTTAAAATATACAATGTAGACAATGTAGTGATGTGGTTGAAACTACTCTGTGATTGAGAAAAAAAGAGAACCAATTAGTACAATTACAGTAGGGTGTATCCTACAGTGTATGAGCAAACAGGTATGCACCCATGCTATCATTTGGGTGCAACTATTTTTGTCCTGGTGATAACATTGAGTGCAATATGCAGAACACTGCAATTATGATCCAATACCGCAAAAAGACCACTTAGCAGTAAGGCCAATATTCTCAACTTTCTGACTCAAATATGTTTCAATTTAAAATGTTGTTTCTGATTAAATCTTTGCTGGCTACAAAACGTTAATCTCAATGGCTGACAATAGTAAAGGAAGCATAGTTGATTTGTCAACTTCTAAAAGGCAGAGAAATGTAATGCTATTAGTTATAAAAAAGAGAAAGTCAACATGTGCAAATTCGTAAATTAATGCAATGTATACACATGGACGACAAAGATACAATATTAACACATTCAAACTGTGAGACCACAGTGAAAAAGCAAATAACATAAATAGCTCAAATTACAAATGTGACCAAAAGTCCCAGGAAACTTGCGATTTTTCAAAATTTTCATTGATCATTTAATCCCCTCCTCTCTAAACAATGATTATTTTAAAAAGTGTATACCATAACAAAAACATTCATTTGCATGGCAGCTACCAGTATTTGGTGCACAGAACAACACTGTGTTAGGGGCACTGGATTCTCCACTTCTCATATCGGGATCAGCAAAATACACCAGTAAGAGAGCAAATTGGAATAGCCGAAACAGCATCCATTACCATAAAAAAAAGATGCTAGGTGTGGCTGGGCTACGTCCTATGTAGACCTGCTGTAAATCTGGGGAGACAAACTCTGTTGTGCCCTGTTCCCTGAGACTGGAAAATGCCTTTGCGTGGAGTGCCTAGGACCTGGAGAAAAAAAGTCTTCGACGACATTAACTGTCCGTCTGGCTGGAACTATTGAGCCAGTTGGCAAAGGCCCGGATCATGTTTGGAAATAGGATCAACAATGTATGCACCATCTAACAAAATGATCACTTGGAGGACAAATAAAGAAGAAAGAAAAAGAAGTGTTGCATGGCAACTAGGGTAAAGCCCAGAGGGAAAGATATTTGCAAATAAATTCTTTAATCAAAGTTATGTAAGTGTCCCAAAGGGTGTAAGCAAGGAATTTTCAGTTAACAACTTAATTCTGATCACAGGAATTTTGGTTATGTGCGCCAATATCTGAACTTGAAATCACTGTAATTAGGGCTGCTAATTTCTTCAATCATGAAAATACACTCTGAAAACTTACTCTGGGTTTCCTTATCATAAAGATCATGAAGACAGGATCATAATATTGACAGTTCAAATTTGATGTTGTTCTATGCTACTGTAATATTTTTGTCACAGAACACAAGCACACTTGCAAATCAACTTATTTATGCTTGAATGTATCACTGAAAAATAGAGCTAAATATTGTAAATATGAATGTGAATGCTTACAAACCTCCCTTTATATACACAAGTAGATACATAAGTACATCATAACAAAGACAGTTACTTTCTCCTTGCATTCAGACACACTTAACACACACATTTTTGTACATTTGCAAATGAGATATAATTTTCTTTTGTGTACTAGCTCAAAATAGCTTAAGATATTTGTAACCACTTTAAGCAAATATCTTCTTAATGGTCGACAAAGCTGCTGCGATAATGAGCAATCTGTCAAGAATATTTTAGCGAAGTTTTGAAGCAATTTACACTTTCATTAAAGGTTAGACACTAATTGATATTCATGTAACTATAGAGCTAATCCTGTCTTCCTTTCCCCTTTTTTGTCTTTATTCTGTTTTTTCCACTTTTTTTCTTTTCTATCTCTCTACCACTAGCAAGAAGCACTGATCTCCTTTGTCCTCCTAATGGCTTCTTAAACTGGGTACTAAAAAGTTGTTTATTTGCTATCTCATATGCCAAGCCAAATTTTGTGGTTAAAAACTATTCTCAAAAACAAATCATTATTATCCTTACAGCCATAGTGATTACTACCATTAACACCATCATTATTTACATCAGTCATCAGTAACCAACAGCACAAAACTTCAGCAAGATAGGAATTAAAATTCAATTTCCCAAAAATATGTGGCATTGCACGGAACTATGGAGGATGCAGGATTGTTGGTGGCAGTACAGTATATATACTGCCTTTCTCTTAAGTTGGTTAGAGCTGATTGCCTTTTTGTCTCACTTGAAAAGAAAAAAAATACTCTAAAACTCTTGTTACAAATACTTCCTTCGCCATGGTATATTCACCTCTGTTTACTAGAAATTAAACATGAATTTGCCTGGGTGGGGTATACGTCAGGAGAATTGTGCTAATTTGCAACATTGTTACATGTTCTGTAGTAGCTTGGGAAATAGTTATTTTGCGACCTCCTAAAATGTCATGTAATAACTTAAGGTATCCGTTCTTTGCGACACCCTAAAGTTCTGTGTAGTAACTTCAGATATCTGTATTTTCTCACATTCTTACATGTTGTGTGGCAATTCAATAGACAGAAAATTTTAGAGCCTAAAGTTTTGAATTGCAGCTTCAGAGACAGGTATCTTGCGCCACTTTTTGAGTGTTGTACGACAACATTACTTAAATCAAAGTACTAGCATTTACCACAGAATCCTCAAGTGTTGTATTGTAACATATATAACAAGCCATCTCTAATATGTATTACTATGATAAACTATAATCATCTTCATTAACCAACCAAAAATCAACACAATTTCTTATGGAGAAGATTGTGTCGGTCCCAAGGATAGTATGAAACTAAAGATGATCTCCAATCAAGTGCCCCATTTCTCTGTCCATAACATGGAGCAAAACAGGATCATATGACTCAATTCTCCCTCGTAGAATTCTTGGTCCCAAGAAATTACTTATACTTTCCAAACAGTCCTGTGCAGCTGCTTTTGTGAGTTGATTGTCACATTTCAAAGCAGAAAATACAGGATCCAGTGTAATTTCCAGGTATGACTTAAACATTGGTTTACCAAGGCCCTTGCCAATAAGTGGTAGAGTTTTACAAAAAGTTTCAAGCAAGTAAACATGTTGTGTGTAATGGCTGTAACTCACAGCCTTCACTACTAATGGTATACATTTTGTGACTGTACCCTTAGCCTCTGGAATTGAGGCAAGTTCCCCTACAAGATACAGACAACCATCTGCTGCTTCCCAAGGCTCAGAAGGTCGATGTACTTCACAGTCAGAACAGCCTCCACGTTTCATTTTCGGTGCTAACGAGCCACATGAATACATTTGTTGATTACTGTGTAAATGTGGATCATTATCTCTTAATCGTTTGACAACGCTGTAAGTGCCAGGACCTTTATCAAGGCCTTCATATCTGTCACTTGTTACTGACTGATTAGCTACACCCTTAAGACTTTCATTGATTTTTGTAGCTATCTCTGTTGCAACCTCCACACCATAAGTACGAAATACATTACCTAATGCAACTGCACCACCCTGGCGAACTGATGGTATAGGATCACACAAGTTGCCAAAAAACAATGGAAACAACTTTTCAAGATGTTGTTTACAATGCGTTGGGAATGCCAATATAAAGTTTCCACATGCAATACAAGCAGTATCTCGAACAGGCCAGCTCTGATCCATAAAGCAGACCAACAATGCATTCAGAAGTGCCATAACGTATGGCTCTACTGCATCTTTATGTACTTTATATGACAACTCTTCCATACAATGACATGCAGCTTCTCGCACAGCATGATTATCAGATTTAGTCTGCTCAATATAAAACTCAGTTATATCAGCCATATACCGTTCAACAAGATCCCTTCCTACATCACCTACAACATTCTTCCAGGTTTCCTGATTATATAAGCGAACACCCTCAGCTAAGTAGTATCGGTTTAAACACATGGGTGGCAGTAGGACCTTGAAGTAGAGCTCTTTGTCTGCAGATTCCAGGTCAAGGAAGAAATGCCTTGTAGCAACAGATGCTGCCATACGTACTTGACTCCAGTTATCAGATAAACCTTTGCGTAAATGAATGCTAAGTTGCCTCCCAAGATTTTTGATACCTGTCACTTTTGATACGGCAGCTTCATGATACAGCTGATCAGCTGATGTGATACCAAACCGTACCAAAGCTGAACAGAGATAATACCCTGTTTCCCTCACAAACCTATTGGTGTGTTCCAAGGTATTAAAAATTAAGTCAAGCAAATCCTGATTTAAAAATTTCATGAACTCGCTACCACAGCCTTCGATGACAGCTTGAAGACCTTTCATACTTGTTTCGAGGCATCGCCATCCTGCAGTGTCGTGAAATATTGACACGGCATCTTTTAACGCATCCACTTTATCTGCAATGTCACTATCACCACTGCCAACATCCGGACGCAGTTCTTCTCTTGAAAGATTTTCCCTGATGCTAGCTATCAGTTCCTGTTCGCATTTCCCGTAAATGTCTGGTTTATCATACTTGCAAAGGGCACCTAATGTTTCACCAGCTGCTATACGAACCCTAAATTCTTCGTGCCGAATGTGATGTACTGCACGGCTTAGGACGTATTCACTGAAGTTATTTGAATATGAACCATGACAGAGAAGCAGCTTGGCTGCCTCAAAACCTGCGAATTTTATTTCCCACGCTGTATCTTCGGAGTCCCATAGGCTGTGTGTGATAGATTCTTCCAAATTTGCTATTATCCCTGCCTGCTCACTGTCATGTAAACTCTCAAATACCTGCTGCAACTCGACAAGTGCCTTGTCCCTGTTCAACTTGTGGTGGTCACTAAGAAGCGTGAATGCATTTCTCACTCTGTCTTCCATGTTAAAAAGTAATGTCCGATTGCTAATAAATGCTAAAACTATATTTATTGCTAAATACCCCAACGTTTTCACTACTTTTGCTCCGTCCAATGTGAAATCATTGAAAATAGGAATATTATTGTAGTCTGGTAACCAGTCTTTTTTCATAATGGTCTCGGTAATCGCGCAAGGCGCCGAAGTATGGTCAAATGCAGGCAACTCATATATTTATCTGTGGTCTAAAAGTCTACAGGTACCGTCTGGAAAGCTTTGCAAATGATGATTACAGATGAAAAATATTTTTTGTAAGAAACGTAACTTGCTTTTGCAAAGTAACATTTTCTTTGCAATAATGTCGCGACTTAAGTGGATACTTGGGCCATCCAAGTAGACAAAACTTTAGTGAAATAAATTGGAGCTTTTGTTAGGAATAGGTAGTGTGTATTGCGTTATTTTACATGACTGGGTAACGTTTGATTTATTTAAAAACTTCCAAAATTATGTGGCGACAACAGACTTTGTCTTCTCTTTATAAATGACCATTGATAAACCTGAAACGATCAGCAGGTAGATCTATTTTCGTTGAAATAAGCTGTTTTACCTTTGCCGCGAATATTGATCTATTGGGATTATGACGGCGTCTGTACCTGACGATATTGTCTCATTTCTACTTCAAAATTCCTTATTGAGTTATCTTTTGCCAAAAATTAGGAAACCATATATACTGGCTGATCGTTGCCATCTCTTAATATCACAAAACTATCTGTTTTCTCACAGACCCCAAAAGTTAAGGCCCATACTAGTATACAATAAAAAAGTCAAAAAGAAAAAGAAGGACATGCTTAGGCTGATAGAACTGGTTTACTTTCTTGGCAAACATGAGCTCCTTCTCGAGAGTATGGTGAAAGCTTCTTTAAAGAGGCAACGGCAAGATGCAGAAATATTAAAATTGGTAGAATAGGGTGATGACAGTTTACGGAGACATTGTCTCGAATGCTACCGCAATTACTGCCACTCTACCTCAACCACAAATTGATTTCATGACGTGTATGTCCAACGCCATGACTGCAGAAATTCGAGCAGAATTTTTCGGGTAAATCTTGTTGCAGAGGAACTTAACAGAAGCCATGGTATTTTACAAAATGGGCAGCTTTCTCTGGTCTCGCACTGCGGGTCGAAATGCTTTGAAACAGCGCATTTAGTTCATAGTGTGCTTCGGCAAAAATGAAAAATACTTTGCCTGGAGCTACAAATGCGCAAGACGGTATTTGTCGGAAACCAAAAATGCACAAGACGGTATTTGTCTGAAGCCACAAATGCGCAAGACGACATAATCCAACTCAGGCATAAATCTCCTTTAATTCCTTAAACATTCATTTATGTATCGCCTTGAAAATTGGTACACAGAAGCTAAAAGGGTTTTCTTACAAGAACAGTCAGACCAAATACGTTTTTAAATGTTTTTAGCGCAAGGTCGCAAATTTTCAAAGCGATTTTTAAGCTTTGTTGAATCATATAACAACAGAAAGGTCTGGGAATCTACATATGCAGTGGATGGTGAAATATCAAGGAAAAATAATCAAGTGCTGTTTATAATGTCAAGGAAAAATATTCAAGTGCTGTTTATATTGTCAAGGAAAAATATTCAAGCACCGTTTATTAAGACTCAACCTCAACTCAGCCTTGTGTTGTGTCAAAGTGTCTGCAGGGTTAAGACCATCCGAGAGTTTTGGTATTCTCAACGCTTATCTGCCTCTTTCTCGCATTCCACCAAACGATCGCCGAAATTCAGCTTGATTAGAAATATCATGTAATTCTCAAACAAACATCTATCTCAAACTAACTTGGATTTAACAACAAAAGATGCCAGCCCGGATTTGTCAAAAGAAATAACTTATTGTGGTTAATTTTGATTTTTCAACCAATCTGAACGGTTATATTTACGTAAAACTAATGTGGATTTCACAAATAGTATAAATTGTCAAAATATTATGGAAGTGACATGAGCCAAAGGATGATTTTCATCGTTTATGTTGTTGTGTGATTCCCACATGATTGCCCCATTTTTATTCTCATATTTTTTCGTTTTCACACCACGTTCTTACCACTAGCTGCATGATGAGTACACCTGTAGCAGCGGCTCAACAAGAGGAACCTCCACGTGGTGAGCCGTGGATCATGCTGTTTTCAGCATGAACGAATCCTCTCAACCC
>JANTCA010091535.1:0-13059 GCA_024741275.1 Chironex yamaguchii
TAGTAGTAGTAGTAGTAATAGTAGTAGTAATAGTAGTAGTAGTAGTAGTAGTAGTAGTAGTAGTAGTAGTAGTAGTAATAGTAGTAGTGGTATTAGTAGTAGCAGTTGTTTTGAATGAGACTCAGCTTTGCTAGGAATTCAACAACTGGAAATCCTCAAACGCAGGAAAACTATATTTTTAGATTACTTTTGTTATCAACAGATTTTTAACAACAAAGCTAGAGACCGGTTCCCCCAGCCACCCTCTTGCAGTTCTTGCTTGGCCTTACATTAAATATAATGTCGTATAACTGGCTGCAACAGTTGCAGAAATGGCATTGGTAATACTATTCCCGATAGTAAATTGATCTGTATCATCATCATGATCAAGTCTAATGCTATTGATAACTACTTAGCATCATTTCAATCCTTCAAGTAAAATATATTACATAGTCCACAGTCATATGCTTGTAATTGATTGAAATGTCGAGTAAAGACAATGATTTGCACACGCTATTCTTAGTAAGTTCACTTTATCCCATCAAAGGAAACTATAAAATATAAAATGTGATATGCTTTAGCACAAAATATTTAAAAATGAGGCAGGAAATGTGTATAATATGATATAATTGTTCTGGGCTAAATTTGGTCCATCAATGAGATCAAATCGTAGAAGACTATTGTGACATTTGTCTTTAATTGTACCATAATTAAGTGCATGCTAACATTCAACTTTTGTTTTCAAACCTTGGTGTAACAGATGTTACATTTCATATAATTTCACTTTTGAAAACGATAAGTTGTGGTATGTGATCATGTTATCAAGGCTACTAAATGTCCATCCAAACGGTCTGGCTGTCACAGAAACGACAGTAATGAAGGTAATTTTATTATCGTCATTCAAAAACCACAGTCATTGGCTCAAGCTATTGTACTTAGAAAAACACAGAAAAAGGTACATTGAGTATCACGATGAAGGTGTTCTCGGATGATAATCGGTCCATTAAGTACAATGTCGGTTTTTTAACCTTATTTCTGATTGCTGCTTTAATAAGGTCATAACAGACAGACGGCCGTATTTAGACCAAAGAAAGTGATGGTGTTGAATCAGCTGCAAAATGCTAATTGACTGATCACAACACGATCAATACACGCGCATATGTCTTTCTATAAAACGTTTCGAGACTATTTATGATGGTTGTAAATTATTATGTTGATCTACAAAATATATTACGCCTAGAATTTGCTGTAGATAATTTTCTTCTTAAACGAGCGCCAAGGGAATAACTTTTAATTTTCTAAGTTTCATCGAAGTGATTGTTTAGAAAGAATTTACATATTAGCAAACTTTGTCTTTCTTTTGTAGATTAGATTGACTACTGTGAAAGTAAAGACAAAAAAACTGTGCTTACAAAGTTGTCTTCCCAAAGATCAAGTAATTGACAAAAGGGAAACGTAAAATTACATTTATTTGTAGTAGTGGAATGTGCATTGACGTTCCATGTCGAAAAATCCCCTTTTTAAATTGCTTTAGTTGGTTTTCATGTTCTTGTAGTTCATTTAAAGTCAGTAGTCAGTACATTTGTACCTGGATTCCAAGTAATAATAATTCCTTGCAAAGATAAATGTATAGCTACCATTACATGATACTTTACACAGGACCGGAACTTAACTAATTGAATTTTATTCCGTCCACAACATTATCGTAAATTTGCTTTCAGTAATTAAGTTCATAAGATGTTATTGCTCTAGAAAAATTACTTGTTTTCAAACTAAATTCGTGTGCTAGATTCCTAGAAATAGTGAAGAAGTCAGTTGATAAATTACATTTCGACAGAAACGTTATTGTCCAGCTTATAAAGATTCTTGGTTTATAAAGCGTTCGTTGCATACTAGTAACCCTACAGTAAGCTACCATCATTCTGTTCATTGTTAATTCCTTTCCTAGTTCCAAAAACGTTTCCATATTGGGATTATAGAAGCATAATATCATAGAACCTGATATTCGTTGACTCTTTGCCGACCAAGATATTTTGATCTACAGGACTTAAAAATTCCTTGGGATGCCTATGCAGTAAGTGCTTGAAGGCTTCGTTCAAAAGTACAGTTGACTACATAAATTTCCCTTGATTAATGCAAACTCGATCAATATTTATAGTACAGAGCTACAAAGAAAAGTTGTCAAAGATTACATTGCACCCACCATATATGGATTTAAACAGAGCAAATATGTGACTTCTTTAGATAATATTGCAAATGTTGGCTAAGTTTACTTGAACAAAGTTGCATATCAGAACGTCCATGGTTAACCATCGTCGATTAAGCGAGCGAAAGAGTGTTCTGTAAAGCATAAATTAAAGTTCGTTGACCAAAGAGTAAAAACTCTGTCTTTGTCTTTGCTAGATAAAAGGAAAAACAAAACGTAACTTACCTGCAGTGAAAGTAATACTCTCAAAAACCAGAGCTGCCGCCAGGAGGCAGAGGTTGCAGAGAAAATCTATCATTCTAAGCTTAGATTTTAAGATATTTCAAAGTTGGAAACGTTGGTGTTCCATATCGCTTTGTGAGCCGAACAGCTATAAAGTGACTTCGTTTAAGTGAATGCGCTTGATTGTCCAGTCTTACTCTTTTACTTGAGCATACAGCGGTCTAAAGTTAAAAGCTTATGTGAAGGTTGGCTTTTAAGAGAGCCGGACAAAAAAGTCCTCACGTTGTCAAAAACTAGAACGGAATGAAAAAATCTCAAACGACAATTTGATGAATGTTAAACCAACATAAATAATGCATATCTGTCTCCCTCATCATCTGGCTAAGATCAAATGCGATTTTATTCAATCCAAGCCGAGCAGATAACAATGGCACTTTAAGTACAACATCAAAACAATAGCTTATAAATGTTAAATGCAAACCCAGTGGGACTCCTTTGGGACATTCAATAGCAAATCACAAGAGTCTTGGAAAGCAACTACAAGGAATCATTGAAAAGATACAAGGTGAGGGTAAGCAAGTGTGTATCTCATGACCATGGAACTCTTAAACTAGTTCGTTTTTCAAATCACCATAAAAACCACATTCTCAGCTAGGAGGCAGGAGGAATGCCAAAAGATCTCCTCTTTCGTTTTGTGAAGATGTGAATTATTTAGATCGAAAGCCTTTTTTGATTGGCAAAAACAGAGGAGGTTGTTGTAGTTGTCAAAAACAAAATATCTTTTATAAACAACATAGAGTGAAAAGGTGAATTAAATTCAGCTACATAACGACTGATTCCGTGATTCAATGTTTTACTTTCGGTGCAGAGAATTATAGCAAACCATTGATGATCGATTCTTAGTAAAATGGTTAAATCTGGACATTACATTCTTCGCTACCATACACATAAAAACACAATTGCTTATCCATTTGTTTCAGCGTTTGACCGTAACGTAAACGACACAAATGACAGAAATACTAAAAATAGCAAAAAGTTTAAAGTAAGCTAGAATAATCTGTACAATTTTCTAACATTATTTTAGACTATGTAGCTTCATTGTACTAGAAAAGAAATAATATTATAAACCCCTCAGATATATTTTATTTGAATGCATGCATTTTAGCAAACAGGGACGAAACTCGAGTTGAGTGTTCAAATATCTGTGTTATATATTTCTTACTTGCCTTAGAACTTTCTATTAACTAATATCTTTATTACATCTTTGTATAAAAATATTGCAAAGTACGTTTAAACAAAAGAATTTTGGAGGCTTTGTTACGGGTACACCTGGTACACTGAAATCTCATACAAGGTTTAGAACAACGAAATGTGTAGGCCATATTTTGATATCCTGGTCTTGCTTATGACTTGTTCAGATAAGAGGATGACAAGTATGACTGACATAAAGCAAGTATGATATAATACAAACAATGCAAGATATCGTAAAGTTTTGAAATGTAATTAACAGTTTAGCAATCAAAATTGCTGACGAAGCAGAGCAGTTTGAATTTTAGGCAATCTAAACGATAGAATTTTATTAAATGCTACTTGAAGAATATCTGACAAAAAACAACGTAAACTCTGTGTAATTTGGAGACATTCTGACGAACGTTTTTCAACAATCCCTTCGTGACTTAAATGTCTAGTTACTCAATTGCACTGTGATCGATTTGTTCTATTAAGTACAGTAACTCTAATATCTGGATCTTTAGATGTTTTTTAAGTAATTTCTATGTTCTGATTAAAACATTACTCGCATTAACGTTGGAAAGATTCATTGACAAAATACGGTTCGCTGATTGGTTTTTTGAAAGCTTTTTGGTTGAAGAAGGATAAATGAATAAACATCGTTTGTTTGTTGACTTAGATTCGTTAGTTGAACAAAATATCTTGATTGAAACATGGTTGATTCGTTGAAACGTTCTTCACTTGTTGAAACATGGTCCATTAGTTGAAACATGCTTCATTAGTTAAAATATGGTTTATTAGTTGAAATATGGTTTACTAGTTGAAACATCGTTCATTCGCTGAAACATGCGTCATTAGTTGAAACATAGTTTAATAGTTGAAACCTGCTTCACTCGTTGAAACATGGTTCACTAATTGAAACATGATTCATTCGTTGAAACATAGTTTATATGTTTTATGATATAAAGCTAAAGATAGCAAACGAATCTCACAAAATAAACAAGTTCAGTAAATGAAAGTATTTAAACAAATTTCCTACGATTTTCAAGTCTTGTTTGTTTTACAGGCTATTTTTCTATTGGTAGGATCAAGGTAAATATTAAAAAGGTATTAACTGCAAAAGTTGAAGCAACAAAACTTATTAATCTTTCCTTCCTTAAAAATAGATCTTACAATGAGGGATCACTGAAAAGTTTTATTACATAATAAATTTTTAAGTTGTTGGCTTGTCTTTCAAGTCAGAATTTTTTTGCAATTTCAAGATTAACAAGGTCTCTAGCAACTTAGATATTTGTACAATAAAAAAGACAGAATTGCAAAGGAAATAACCTTTTACTGCAGAGCAGTTAGGAGAAAGCAGTGCTTAATGGAACAGTATTCTAGGTCTGACATATCTTGCTACCTTTTGCTTTACCTTTTGAAGATGACTCTACCTGTTTCTTTTAACAAACATGCAGAAGATCATTTGAGGAATTATTCGATAACGACACGATTTTAAAAATCTTCATCTGTCAAAGAAAAACGCCGACTTATTTTGTACTTTCTCAATACTTCCATTACGGGGCGAAATCCAAAATCAGACATGCGATGCTGTGCGTGTAATAATCTCGTTACCAAAGCAATAACGACATCTCTGCTATGACACGCATTAAATCTCCTTCTTTTGCCATCTGGAACTCATTTGAACGCATTTACGTTCAACAACAAAACTAGAATGGTATGGTTACAGCTAACATGCAGAGGAAATATTTACCAGCGCCTCGTTTCTTAGGATTAGGAAAGTCTAAGATCTTCTTAGTGCAGATTTTCATCCTAGTAAACAAATTGCCTTTTGCACAGTGAATTCCAATGACATGGGAATATTTGCAAAACGAGCTGGTATTCTTTTTCTTGTAAATTAACTAGAATATCAGCGAGCAGTTATATTCTAACATCATTATTCAGCTAAGCTGGATATGTGTAATCTGTCTTTAAAGGAAACAGAGTGAAGACGTAGCACCGCATCTTGCCAACTAAGGAAATAGTATGATGATAATTTTAAAAAAGGCAGTTTGCTTTGCATTTAGCACTTAGATTTATGCTTTTAATGCATTAGATTGCTTGGTGGATACAAAAAAAGCTTGTAAGCACAGACTAAAATCAAAACTTTGTAAAAGGCAATCCATGCCTTCTTCACGTTTGTTTATAAAATATTTTACAATTAAGATAAAATTTTCATTGTGCTTTTGTGCAAAAGCGTAGGGAATGATTTAGTGTCATACGTTTCACCCTCCCGTTAATTTCATGCCATGATTGCAACCTCTTCTAAGAGGGTTAAATACACTAAAAAGTTTCGAATTAGTATCTGTAAACAAAAATTAGTATCTGTAATTGATAGGAAAAGATAATATTAAATTATGAAACGAACATTACATTATATAATATGCAGTTTTAACTTTGTTGCGACCCAACAATCGATGTCTAAGCAATTACGTCAAAAACGTAAGGCAATAAATGCATAATTGTAGACAGTACATATGATTCTGTCACAATAACTGATATGTGTATAAAATTTACATGAGGCATTGGTGCTAAGTTTCCTTCTAACAAATAAACGCAATGCCAAAGTAAGCAAAAACACAGGCAGGGTATTATTCTTGATTACCTTTAGTGTTTGTTTTAAGCATTGAAGTAATCTTGGAAGCTTTTCTTCACATAATAATCCCATAAATTCATCAAATGTGGTAACAGACGACAATGCTGAATTTGTAATGTAAGGTAGGGTCGAAAATTAACTATGGAAAGGTAATAGGTAGAGTGATAGAATCAACATGTACAAAGCCATATCCGCACATGTTCTGGCAGCATACGCTATTATCTTTTTCGTTCCTGTAAGCTTTGCCTTAAACCTAAGCAATGTTACCCAGCTACGTCATAGCATGTGCCGATAGGTATAGGGATAACCCTTGTCCCAGTTGTTGCAAAAGATTGGTTTATGTTTTTAGTAACTTTTTTGGATTAAATTAAGAAACAAAAATCAAGCCTTTGTAGGCAAATGTATTTTGTTGTTCTAAAACTATTGTTTAAATGGTTCTTGGCCGTTCACAATTTTTTTCTGCAAAAAAAACACTTGCCTTTTTGGAGGCATTTTTCATTACTTTGCATATTACTGACTTCTTTACCCTTGGCCAATTGTTAGCTTTTTTCCTTCTTATTGCTTAATTTTTTATCCCAACTTACATTATAAATTTATCAGTGTCTTCCCTTAGAACATCATGAATCAGTTACTGAGTGATTACAGCCAGAAAGAAATGTTTGCAAACGAGTTAATCAGTTTTGACGTTTTGTGCCATAAAGAACTAATTGATTTGATCGTCTCTCACCGGTCACATTTACTAATTGTCCATGAAAACGACGTTACAAGGCAATTAGACAGTTAACCACTGGTCAACATTATTTTTTCCCGCTTCTTGTTAGTCTCGAGTATCCTATCTACATGTTTTGGCTGAGTGTTTCTAAACGCAAAACAACAAAGGCACAAGAAGAGAAGATCTGAGACTTTAATGGGAGTTTCACGAGAAAACACGAGCGATAGTTCTGTTTTATAAATTCACACAGTGACTTTTACATATCCTTTTGACATGTACTATATTTTGTTTTATTTCGAAAATGGGCACAAACTGAGAACAAAAAATCCTTTTACTTTCCTTCTTTGTAAGAGCACTTAATTATTAGCCGAAAAGTGAAGAACATATGTGTTAAGTACATCCGAAGTCTGATTTTCAGGGATAAAATAACTGTTAGCGACTTAATGTGAAATTTGTTGTTAGTATAGAGGAGAAAACCATTTCTGTCCAAGCGCATTTTGGGGAAAGCATTTGTTTATGAAATCAATAAGAGCAAATAAGAAAGTTTAGGATACCAGGCAACCCAACTCTTACTAATTAACACATTGATAACAATACGGTGATAGAACAGCTACGTTGTTCAATTATACACGTGCTCATCTCTGGATCATATCTCTAGAAAAAAACAACTCCTGCCTTAACTGTTGGGACTTATTCATTAAACGCCAAAACAAAAGCCATATGGCCCTACCTGAACCTCGCACCAAAGGTAGATTATACGTAAATAACGTCTTAAAGAGTTGAAAGCTCTGGGTAATGGAAGAAACTTGAGTATGCATGGGTATGCATAGCATGAAGAACAGACTATATTTCATAGGAAGCATTAGGGTCGATCTTGCAAACCTCGCTTTGAATTATCAACGTAAGCTTCTGATTCTTTGGTTTACGACGACAAAACATTTGCAAAACTACAAAAAAGATTAGTAACTGTTTACGGTTTACAAGGAAAAGGCTTCGTTTGATATCCCTATCTAACCACAGCGGATCAACCATGATAAGGAAACACTGAATTTGTTACCACAAAAGGCAAGTGGGCCATAACAAAAGAAAAGATTGTGCTGTTTTCCACATGGATTGTGGGTTTTAGTTTCCTGCAATCTTATAACCGTAAAGAGCACTTAGACTTTGAAACTGGTTAGTTTAGAACGATTTAAAGCATCTTTCGCGATACTCGAATTGACCCACAAATTTATATGTACGATTTTTAATTGGCATTGACACGCACTTGTCGAAGATTTAAGTACACTTCACGATAAAATTATGCAAATATTTGCAATTTGAGGCTTAATAAAGTAAGAAAAGTTGTTCACCTTCCGTCTACTTGCATTTTATGTGGGAAACAGACTTCGAATTTCCCATGCAAGAACGGCTTTCTTGGTTTGAGTTGTTATTTTGGTCAAGTGTTAGCTCCGTCTTTGCGTCACCATGAATATCAACTAGATATTATTTGAGAGTCACAGACCGATACAATTTCATTTCTTCCTCCAATAACCATAAATATTAGGTTTGTTGTGTTCATCGTGATGCTGTTTGACAATTATAACCAAAACAAGCTTTAGCAGCTTTATAGATTTTCCGATGAACGATGCAAGCTCTTACTTTCGAGACTTAAGAAATAAACGATCTTTAAATTTTGGTGCTTCAATATAAATTCACTTTTTCTTTTTTGCTTTCTGGCTCCATTACATGCTTTCTCGTGTCCCTATTACGAGTCCTGTTTACCAATGCAAACTAAATGAGCTTAACTTAAATGTAATTGTTTCTGCAATGACACCTACTTACCAAGGAGCATAAAGATGTTAACAACTATTCTCAAATCTCTTACGCAAAATCGCATATACAAAGTTATTCTCAGTTAACTATCAGTCTACTTGAACATATGTTTTCATATCCTCGAATATTCCCCTAAATTATGAATTACGGCTGAACTTTTTCGATAGCGTGCCAAATTCTCACGGTCTACAAGCAATAAAGAGCATTCTTAGATAGCAACTAGAGCAACAGAAAATTACTTGAAATTTATGCAATCTTTTAAGATGATAAAACAAGGGCGAATTCAAATAATGTATTTTCCTCCTTTCATGACAAAGCAAAGACTTATATTGCTTTGGTTCCAAGACCTTATTTATTACACAAAGGAGTAGAAAGGTTCTCTCACATAGCTTTATCTTGCTTTTCTCTAAATTGGGAGCTATATACTAGCTGGTGATTAAATTTTTTTGACTGTACTAAATAGGCGCTCGTTGAGATACAAGGATTAGACACACTTAGCAACCTTGCTTTCGTTGCTATTTACTCGTATTGATTTAATATAAAAGGTCATAAGATATTAAGTATTTCTGATGATTATGCAATTTAAAGACAATTCACGCAAATGGCAAAATCCCTTTAGGAACTGAACATGCAAACGATTTGGCCGACAACGATTCATTTCGAAGTGTCTGCAATCATTTTCCAAATTCTGGGATAGAAGTTGAAGAATTAATTTTTTTGAACAAATAACATGAGCCGCAAGGTGACTTTAGAGATACGAAAACATTTTTTTCGGAAAAACTTGTCTCTTGAAGTGCTCGTTTGCTGACAAGCCACGGAATGTGATATCTTGCCAAACTTTACTCAAAGATGTTTACCAACACAAGCCAAACAAATCAGAGATGCATGGTGGAGTTTAAAAGAAAACAAACAGGAAATTAAGACAATTGCAGCTATTTAATCAAAAACCATAACCAACATGCCGAACATTCATTATATGCATATAATAATAAAGTAGCCACAAACTAACCCGGAAACTACATTTATATAATCAATGATATCGAAATAAAAAGAACAATTTACATTTTTGTTCAATTTTTCACTTCGACGTTAGATTTCATATAAAAATCATATTGATTGCATGATGTTTTTTGCTCGTTTTAATCTGTTGCTTTGTTTCGTAATTTTAAGGTGCTGAAGGATGTGATGGACTGTTTATCACTGTTCTCGTAGTGCAAATGGCGATAAATAGCTACCTTGTAGGCACTAAACAAATGACACTTTTTAAGTAAATACGACAATCGCCTAATGCCATGAGTGGACGATAAGGGTTAAATGATTTACTCTCTCGATCTTTCCTCTTCAATCATTTAGCCAAGAAGGAATGTTGGCAGATTTGCAGTCGTGAGGCCCGGGTTTAACAATCCCATGGTCAAAATTATAACTTTACTTCGGTCTATCACATGAGACCACCCTGTCTACTTCCCAACCGTAATCTGATAATTATGATGTTAACAATTTCAGTATGATGCTCAGTGTATCCAAATATTCCTCCCTTTAATGAAAGTGGACAGCATCATTAGCTTAGCTTCGTTTGAAACAGTAATCGTAGATTGAGGTTGAAAGTTGAATAATGTTATAGAGAACGTGATCAAGATGAAAATAACTTTGTTCACAGTTAAGCTAATAATATATGCACAAGTAATTAATGTATGTATCTTCTACATGGTTATTTCAAGTAAAAAGAGAATTTGATTGCTTACTTATTTTGTTTGTTTGTAAACAACTTTGCTCGGAAAGCTAATTATTGGTTTCAAATAGGATTGTACATGGTAATTTTGCCTTGTTGTGGACATGAATAAGATTAATTTGTATTTCGTAAGTTACTGTAAAAACATGTTAAGGATACCAGTACGTACTAGATCCCGATTTGTCATATGTTTACACAAACGAATAGAAGCAAGCCTTATATTTGACGAAAAGGAAAATAAAAAGCGGCTTAAGCAACCATACAAAAATTACAGTGCGTGATGCAGTAAGCAATTCAGATGAAGCAAAGACCTTGAAACTTGTGTATAACTAATACATTTTCTAACTTTATTATAGTTAAGATTGACGGCAAATGCTCCATGTGGTCCTGCCAGCCAACAAATACAAATGTTGTGACTGAACCGTCTGTTTGGAGAAGAAAATCATATATAAGCAATTTTTGACCTACAGGCCCCTAGTCATTAAACAGAATAAGAGATTGAATGACTCATGTCTTGTACATTGAAAATTCCAAGATGGATTTCGTTTTCTCAATAACATGGGAGCAAAGTTACAAACATCAGCACAATTTTTTTTAGACAAGTACTTTTTCGTACAATACTTTGGACCTCCTGCTTCCGATACTGTTGCCAAATATCTAATCTTTATATCTTTTTCTGCATTTAAATGCTCATACTTTTTAAAAGTTGAATAATAATGGTTAATTTCCTTTCACTTTCTAGTCAAATATGCCTTAAACTCTACTGCTTTTTCTTGTCAAAGGCAAATAACGTTATTGCGTAGAAAGATGTTACAGACATCAGCATTTTAACATTTGAGAAACGAATATGAATTAATAGCATGGCTTTCTTCGTATCAAATTTTTACTTCTCGGTAATTTCAAATGAACCGGTAAACTACAGTACTATTTACTTTTATAATAAACTTAAAAGTTTTCGTACTATTGGACGAAATAGTTATTCTGTGGACCAAAAGATTTACTAGACGGAGCAGTTAAGCAGTATTCCAATAATCTGTTTTTACGAAATTGACCCATTATTTATTTTGTAAATAACAAACAATTTTATCTAGTGAAATTCAAGTGGATAACATATAATTCATTTCAAATCGTAGCGGATCCAAACATACACAACACATACTGAAATAATAAAATTCCGATAGCCAGATGTGGATCTTTCCAAAAATTAGGAAAGGCGTACACAGACAGGATGTATACAAAATTACTTTCATTTTTTCTTTCTTTCTTTTTCTGTTCCACCTCCATCTCTCTCTCTCTCTCTCTCTCTCTTTCAATACTGTTTTTCTACCTTTCATAAGAATATCAGCCTAATTTGTAGTGCATTTCCTGCATAAACTACGCAAATTGTCTTTGCTCAATCAAAGAAGTAAAGTCCGAGAATATCTGTATTTCCTGCACCTGGATTATATACATCATAATTTCTTTGTAACGCTTTCTCCGTGTTCGCTTAGAGGTAAGTCGCCATTAGGGTTAGGGCATTCTGTCAGGTTTAATATGATTAGTATGATACATTGTACAAGTATCCCAGCGTTTTCATTACAAAGGCATATTGTGAAACACCAGGTCCGAATGAAAGGAGTGACAATGAAAGCGATGATTTCTGTCGGGTACAAGATACAACGTGGTTGGAACATTTCTTACATTTTACGTTTATATGGTATTGAAAGTGAACTAAATTTGTTGAAAACACAATATATCCAACGGATTTAGCATAAGAAAAGATGACTGATATCCTCGAAACAAATCCGGTTAAATGTCGTAGGTGGAGAAGTCACTAGGAATAAATACATTTGAATAGCACATCTTCGGTTTAAAATGGTCATTTTAGCACAAATCGGAAAATACTGCTGTGAGCTATACTTCCTCTTGATGAGATGTTTCAGCTTTTATCATAAAACTTCTGCTTTCATAAGCAGAACAAACAGCTTCAGAGTAGGCAATCTTGCCAACATATCGCTAAAAATAGACCCTTGTTCGTGTCAAGCTCATTTAGAGCAGGTGAACTATTTTGTTACTCATTTTGCCACAAGGCGGAGGAAAAAACCGCAAATAAAAGATGATTAATTTAATACTCCTGAAATGCATTTGTTTGGATGGTTTCGTACTTGATACAAATAAGGGTCACGCCCTCTTGTCGTGTATTAAGGAAAACAAAGCTGTCAACAGCGGCAGGGAATAAGTATGAATTTCTACGATATACACCTACAAACAAAAGAAGTTCCGAACTTGTTTTTTGGGATACCAATTAGTATTAGGAGCACGTTATATCCACTACCTCGTATGCCTTCTATATTTCATATATTAAATATATATACTTTTAAATACGCATATGCATTATTTCCGTAGGCAAAAGTAATTTAATGAGCATTTGTCAAAAAGGAGCATGGCCACAGTAGCTGCACTATAAAGGAGCCTATAAGGTTATAAGTTCGAGCCCGGTCAGCTCCTACTTAGTGCAGCTATTGTGGTAATGGGCTGCATTTTAGGCCAGAAAT
>JANTCA010091537.1:1184-13059 GCA_024741275.1 Chironex yamaguchii
GCATTCTCATCTCGTTTCCATACCTTCCATGTCTTCTTGCTCCAAACATTGTTTCCATCCCTTAGTACACCTCCTTGCATTCTCATCTCGTTTCCATACCTTCCATGTCTTCTTGCTCCAAACATTGTTTCCATCCCTTAGTACACCTCCTTGTATTCTCACCTCGTTTCCATACCTTTCATGTCTTCTTGCTGCACTTCTAAGTGATTCTTCGAGACATTAAACAATACACACCACTAGAACGCTATATTTTCATTTACAAACTGACACTTAAATCTCAATTCTTATTGTAAGTGAAGTTGGAATACGGTCCAAGGGGCATGTTAAGGCCCGATTAGAGAGAATGTGCCGAAAAGACGTAAAATCATGTATTTTCAAATGCGACGATATATGTTAATCTACATCTTTGCTCTGCAATGCAGTCTAGAAAGTAGTCTTTAACCTGGCTATTTAAAAAAGGGGACTACATTGTTTTAAAAGTAGCTCTCCTTGAACTTCAACGACCCAAATATAAAAAATGTATGTTTCAGATACACTTGATTTGCTACAATAAAACCTCTGACTTTCCTTTCAAAAGGACTAGACCCTAAGATTCCTTTCGCTTATATTTAGTACTTTTATCTCAACGATGACAACTTTGGTGTGCTGTTGTTGGTTGGTTTGTTTGTTGGTCTTTTTCGGGAGGAAGGGGGGGGGGGTTAAAAACCTTACCATAAATATCATCTTTATCCATTCGAAACTTAATTCAACAGACCATTTTTTTACACTGTGCTACTTGTGAACGTTTCATCTTGCGTTGGCTCCCTGAAAACTAATTTTGTTTGTAAGAATTGTACCACGAAATTCGATTTCAACTGTCTTTCTGAACTTTTATACTCTCTTTTTACTTTATACTGGAGCGTCCCTCCCCTCTTCTGCAGAGTAAAACTTCCAAGTCAAGATCTGGGGTGTTTGCATAACCTACCCATGCACACAAGCATTAAAACGACTTTCACACGATATGGAAATTAAGCTAAACTTCACTCTCACTTTGGGTAAAAAAATCCTTTAACAGGATTTCCTAGTCTGATTACAGAACTCATTTTCACAGTATCTTTGAAATCTGTCATTGTTATTTTGTCTATTTCGAAGCTGGGTCATTTATACTTTGCGCGAATTAGGTCACTTTCACCACCGACATACGGGATCAAATGACCCTCTGGGCGATGGAAAACTCGCAGAACTGTTTTCCTAAGACAAGTTTCCACAAAATCCGTTTTATTCTCTGTTAAACTAGCCTCCGATATTGACAATGAATAAACACTTGTTTCTGATAAATCTACCTATAAGCTTTTACTAGGGTAACAAAGTAAGAAATAAATTGATTGTTTTCTATGACCAAAATCGACAGTTCTATATTCTTACGTAGTGTTTATACAGCAGAAAAACTGCAGAGAGGCACGAGGGATTAGTTCTAAGGAGCATTTTCGCATTCGAACTGGTGTTACTATTTAAGTTTTTCCACCTTTCATTTTACCAACATGACCTGACTTGCCTAAACCTTCTCTAAAAGTTCATTGATATAATCTATTATATCAAAAGGTACGTAAAGTAGAATTTCCACCTAGTCGAGGAAGACACTCCAACCTTTATGGATTGAGCTAGATGCTAGGCTTCCAGATAAAGGGCCTGGGTAAGCGAGTGCCACAGAAGAGCCCTGAGTTATGCTGCATGTAACATTAAGTCCATAACTCAGTCGGTTGAGCATTTGTATGGTAAATGGAAGTATCTGAGTTTGAGTCCATGCAGATATGAGCTAAACAGCACAATAGGAAAGGTCAAAAGACCACTGGTCATTTTATACAAATCGTCCACTCGCGTTATTGAGTACTTGGCTATTGGCGTATCTGCTTATAAGCGGCAGGTCTTTTGTGCCAGCAGGGCATTTATCACAATCACACTAATTTCTATATAAAGGTAGACAGGGTGGTCTCATGTAATGAACAACAGTAAAGTTATTATTATGACGAATATATGAATTTTGCATCTTGCGTGAGACCTACGGCATCCAGCAAAAGATGAGGAGACAAAATACCGTCCATCTCATCGCACGTTTTGGTACTTTATCGGCATCTCAAAAAAACCCAACTTTATCATCATGGTAAATTACACAACAAAAACGCACTTCGAAGGAACAAGTATAAGTTAACATTTGTGCCCTTATCAAACACCATGAATATAATATTTATACGGTACCCCCTGAACTTCCGCACTTGTACAAGAGGTACAACTTTAAAATGTAGGTATCTTCGTTTTTTACAGAAAGAAACCATTTCCAATTCCAGACAAACTACAAATCTAATTCTAACCGCGTTAAAAGTTTAACGTAAGTTTAAATAGCTTGTCATTAAAAATTTAAACAAATTGTTAATGCACTACAACAGATGACTGGAATCCAATCAGTTGGTGTCCTAGATAAGAAAAATTGGCCGCAGTTGGCAATCAGATATAAATGTCGGCATTGCGATTATCATCCATGGCGGTTTTTTGGCCTCGGTTTGATACGCTTGGGCCCAGGCTACTCTAAATGATCACAAGTTGGCGCATACATCAGTTGGCAAGTTAAGCTTGAAACTGACAAAATTTAGCTCATTATTTTAATTGATGTGCTGAGATAGTTTAATCTAATAAGAAATTGCTGAGATAACTATCGAAGTTCATTTCCATATGTCTGTCAAGTCATCTGGAAATAAGAGATAATGACAGACGGCTTAATCTGTTAATACCGTGACATAAATTAAAGTTGACAACTTAGCAAGGCCGAGTTTTCATCTGTTCGCAGAACACAGTTAACGTCAATAAATCTAAACACCCTGTCACTTCATCGATTACTTTATTAAATTATGGGATAACTGAATTAATATCATGTTGCCAAACATTTTCTTCCTGAACGACAGACACCCATCCATATTGGTTGAAAGTTATTATAGTATAGTTAAGCTTCCAAAGTGCGTTGTTGTGTGGCGCGATGCTTTGTGACAACGTGTGGTGTAGTGTGATATAGCAAGAACAGAAATAAAGTTATGATAATATGGCAAAGGTGTGGCAAGGTGTGTAGTGTGGTAAGGTATAGTGTGATGTGATGTATCAAGGTATCAAAGCGTGATAAGGTGTAGCAACACACAATGTTCTGTCGTGTTGTTAGTTGTCAGACGGATGCCAGAAACAGCATAGAGTATCAAGACAGAATCTAGTGATGTTTTATTACTATTATAATGAAGTATAGTGTACTGCAGTTTATTGTCGTACATTGTAGTGTACTGTAGTATACTGTAGTATATGGTAGTGTATTCTAGTATAGAGTGGTTACTGTGGTATATTGTATTGTAGTCCAGTGTAGTTTTGTTTAGTACAGTCTAATCTAATAATTTGCAGGCAGTCTTTTATAGCCCCGATAAGGCCTTAATAGTTCCAAACTAGTGGATGAAACTTCTCTCAAAGAGTATGACACACTTTAAACAACCTTCTTCTCTCAGTAATTCAACCAAGTGGTATGCACACTCTGTATGAAAGATCCACCAGTAGTAGGGACCATGGAGCAGTCTGAATGGTGGGCCTCTCAGTGGGGGGGGGCTAAAATCGAGGAAACCACCTAAGTGGCTATTTTGACTCTATTACTGACGTTGCGATAACGAAAAAGTTATCCCCGCAGCATATTACTAGGGCTCAATGCAGATGCCGCCTTTGAGTCACGGAAAAACTAATCTATCATAAGTGAATTCTTTTCAACTCTGTCAAACATTTTACATTTTTGGCAAAATGTGGGGGGCTATAGCTCCTCCAGCCCCCTGTTCTGCAGTGACTGTTAAACCTTTAAATATAATATTTGAGGCTTCTTTAAAGCTCTGGTTAGGGCTATAACAGACATTTAGGTACAATACAAGACTAAGAATTTCTCTTGGTTAACCCCTGAAAATTTAACAGGTTCCTGGAACTATTCAGTGAGAGAATATCAAATATTGTAATTGTCACTTTGCCAGTAAGATTGCTATTTTTGAATACTTGAGCAATCTTTTGGAAGTACAAGTGTTGAAAACCATAGTGAAACACTAACAGTGAAATACAATTAAAAGTTTCTGATTGTTATCATTCAGATTATATATTGCATACTATATATTCAAAATATATTCTACACCATTCTTTTTTGTTATTATGTCTGGTTTTCCCCTAAATTTGGGGATTTAACGGTACCTTGCAGTGTGAGGTCTTCGAATTGGCACGAGACAATTAAGAGTGGATGCCATTCTTGTTACCACTAATAGCCGGGCTTGAGTTTATTATATTTTACACCATTATATACTTATTATACCCTTCCGAGTGTGAAACATTAAAAAGATCACTGATAGTAGATCACCAAACATGTTCCAAGCCAGAATCCAGAGCATAACAAGCCAACTAAGAATAACACAAAAGGTTTATCGAAGTAATAAGCATTTTTTAAAAAGTTGGAGTGAGAAGACAAACACAACCTGTCTAGAAAGCACAAACCTACAGAAGTACAGAAAAAGCAGAACAAATGTTGACATTTTATAGGCAATTCACAAAAGAAGATAAAGTATATTTACAGCACGTTTTGACTTTTCTGTGATTAGGAAGTCTGTTCTGCTGTACAGCATATTTATATTTCTACAAAAGTATACCAGCTTTACTTAATGGTGGTGTCTGAACTTGACCCAGGCAAGGACATGCCAAGAACAGAAAGATGCAAGGTTGTAAATTGCCAAACTTTTTACCTCTGAAACAAACTGTTGTTAGTAGTATCTATTATAGATCTCAATAAGAACAGCCTACAGAAAAGTGATATTGACCTAGTAATAAAGCTGGACAATGCTACACTATCCTAAAATAAAGCTGGTTCTTTTCAGTGAAACTTTTAGTGAAGGCAATGTTACGATTTTGGAAGCCATTAAACAAATATTATTCAGATCTGCACTGGTTATTGTAGATGGTCCCTGCTTTTAACACTGGTTTTAAGAAGAGGGGTTACCCTAGTGTACAACAGAAAATTATACTATTTATAACTTTATAACCATTTTTGAGAGGAAAATGATATTCCTAAGAATGCCTAATTATACAATCTATGTCAGTTCAAACACAACAGAAAAAGGGAACATACACACCTTTTTCATAACCACAAAGGATTTGTATCAAAAACAGGAATTGAGAAAAACAACTAGCATGCGGAAAAGGATAGAAAGGATAGTGACAATTAGATTACTAAACTTATGAGACATAAGTCCTTACTGCTATTTAGGTAAACTCTTTGAAATAGATTGATTTCTGCCTTTATATTTTATGTACACTTAAGTTGCTATACACTAACTAGCTATACTGCTGCAAGGACTTGGAAATAAAGCACTTAATTATATTGTGCTCAGAGCTGCAGGGTAATACAGTATTTTATTCATTGTGAGCAAGCACAACGTATAGAAACTTATTATCTTGGCTAATATACCACAAATCAAGTGAAAGTTTGAGAAGTACCACACTGAATAAGATTAACTCAAAACTGTTAAATAATAAAAACCACTGATTAAGCAAAAAAACTTAACACAATTTAAGTCCATGGCAAAATAAATGGATGACTGACATTTTTATAATCTAATTACAAACAATCTATTGTCTTACAGTTGTCAAAACCTGTTTTATGTTTTAATCTCTTTTGAGTTTATGAGTTTAATAAGGCTGTTTCATCTTTTTAACCCCAGTCACATAGCTGTAATGAATTAGCTTTATTCACAATGTCACCAGCCTCAATTTGTTAAGCAAGCACTTTTGCAACAGTGCCATGACAACCGGTAACACTAGCAACATCATCATAACTTCTTGGTTGGTGTCATCATCTAATTCACCATTACTATCATGACTATCATAATCAGTATCATCGTCATCATCACTACCATTACCACCACCATTATCACCATAATAATAATAATAATCATCATCATCACCAACAACAACATCAACAACAGCAATATCGTCAACATCAAAAACAGCAATATTGTCAACAACAACAACAGCAATATCATCACTATCATCATCATCAACAACAGCAATATCGTCAACAACAACAGCAACATCGTCACTATCATCATCAACAACAACAGCAATATCATCAACAACAGCAACATCATCACTATCATCATCATCAACAACAGCAATATCATCAACAACAGCAGCATCATCACTATCATCATCAACAACAGCAATATCGTCAACAACATCAGCAACATCATCACTATCATCATCATCAACAACAGCAATATTGTCAACAACAACAGCAATATTATCAACAACAAGAGCAACATCATCACTATCATCATCAACAACAACAGCAATATCGTCAACAACAACAACAGCAATATTGTCAACAAAAACAGCAACATCATCACTATCATCATCAACAACAACATCAACATAATCACTATCATGATCATAAACAAGAGCAATATCATCAACAACAACAACAGCAATACCATCAACAACAACAGCAACATCATCATTATCATCATCATCAACAACAGCAATATTGTCAACATCAATAACAGCAATATTGTCAACAACAACAACAGCGATGTCATCAACAACAGCAACATCATCATTATCATCATCATCAACAACAGCAATATTGTCAACAACAACAACAGCAGCAATATCATCAACAACAACATCAACATCACCATAACTAGAAGCACTCCACAAGGACAAACCTCTGCTAAGCCAATATCATTCAAACAACAGATGACTTTTCCAATTGTATTAAAATGAAAGTTAATTTGTTGTTTCTCTGAGAAATGAATCAAATGTCCAGGGCAGTGGCTCAACCCGCGACATTCAGTTTACCAGGCAGATGCTCTGACAACTGAGCTACCAGCACATTGTTTCTCAGAGATGAATTTTAGATGTTATGATTTGATAATTGTATCACTACAATTTCATGAAGATATTGTTACCAAAATATGGTAACTGAGTCATCAATCATTAGCATTATGAAGGATTCAAGTGATCCAAAACCCAGGATTTCATTCAGATGAAAACACCTGTATAAGAACTTTTCAAAACAATTTTAAGGCTTTGTGTTATTGCTGGGTATTAAAAGATCACAGTTGTGTGTGGTTTGTTTTGAGTTAAACCAGAGTTGTGCATTGAATTTTGATGCTAGTACCCTGAAATTCTACAAAAATTGACAGTAGAGAATCATACTGAATGAGTCCATGTAACATAATGACTATAGTAGTTTTTAATTAGCCTAATGGACATCTGGCAAATGTTGTGATATTACTTTAAACCAATTTGCTATGAAATATTTGATCCTGATAAGAAAATGCTGGACTACACAGCTAATAATCATTTCACAAAAGATGCTCATAAAATGGATTATGCAATTAAATTTGCCTGCTGCTCAACTTGTGTGAAGGTTGAATAAGTTATGAATTGATTGCGTGACATGACACACGTCACATGACTATGAGACATGGCACGGCTGCTAGATATTATTGTGTACATGCGTGTAGTTCTGTTTTGGATGCACGAGTTCTGCTAATAATCAGTTACTGTCTTTTTGCTACGCAACACTTGTACAAAATATTCCTCCAAAGACCAGACATTATGATATATCATTAGCATATTCTAATTCCATTTTGGCTGAAATAGCCACATGATGACAGAATCCTAAATTATGCCATATCATAAGAAATAGCTCACGCAAGCAAAACCCACATGATTTCTCTTGCTCAAGCAATAGTTCAAGTAAAATGGTCCAGAAAACCATACTTTGAAACAGGTTCTAATAGTGCAAGGTGTGTTTTCCAAGGGCCAGTTAAATTCAAGAACCAGTATTTAATAAAAATTCTCAACACTTTTGATATTCAATTACCATTTTAAGTGCAGACCCAGACCCTGTTTTCTGTGTTTTGATTTCTCAGCTTCATTCTGTCTGTGTCATTTGTTTTGGTCTTTTAATATGGAAATGCATTTGTTGATGAAACTTTCACCCACTTTGACAACTGGACTGATACAGATAAAAGTTACAGAGTAATATTTGATGTGATTAAACGTTTTGTGCAAACAATCAAAAGCTCGTGTGGTTTGGTTTGTAAGTGTTGACAGGATAGAGAGTGACATCATACAACAACTGAAAACTTACCCCAACAGATTCATTGTGGTTAACAGAACCATCCTGGTCATCATCAAGATGTGCATGAATTTTCTTGATTGCCATAAAATTCAATCGGTCAGCTTCATCAGTTGTGTTTTGACTGTTTTCTCCTTTAAGGAAGAGATATGAAATGTGCTTCATTTAGTGGTGAAAAAAAAAGAAAAGAAATCCACATAAATATCCATTTTCTACGAAAGAACATTGTCAACAGAAGCTGTGATGTTCCTTCAGCTCTCTTGAGGAGAATCCATACTTCTTTATTCAAGGGCTTGGCAGTTATCAAGAACAAATTTGGTTGATCAGTCAGGAAACTTTATTGGAGACTTTCAGGACACACGCTCATTCAGCTACCACTAAATGACTTTTTCCTGAGCGGGATTGTACCTCCCACCATCAAATGAATGTTCATGATCACCTTGCCTACTTTGCTCTCTTTATAAATACATTTTAAGGTTAAAGAATGAAGTATAGCATTTTTATTCCTTTATATTTATACAGAGTAAATAAATGTGACTTTTCAAATGGAGCCAAGAAAAAATGGCAAGTATTAAATGCTAAAGCTAGTACTCATAATACAATACTTTGGGGGTTACAAGTTAGAAGCAAAACAGCTGCTATGGTAATCACCTACATGTGAGAACCATTACAGATGCAAACTAATGAAAATATAGAGAATAGATATGTCAAATGTTATAAGATTCAACATGCTTAACAGTATCTTTGGATATGTGTTTTACAGCTTAATGTACTCACATGAAAATTGTAAGACAAACCTGTGGATGAATTTCAATTTTTGCTTTTAAAATTGGAGCCTGTTCCTTATAAAATATTCATGCACTTGTCCAAATTGAGCGGATAATCAGTGGGCTTGTGCAGATATTTACTTGCAACTTACAGCAAACACTGGGAATTAGTTTTACACAAAAATATTTACAGCTTTACTGATGAAAAGCCTAAATACTGGGATGATATCCAAAGAATTAGCTTCCCATAGCAAAACCCAAACTATAGTTGTGAAATGAACAGCAGTCAAATAAACAGAAAACATGACGGTCATGAATTTAAACTAGTGCTGCCACTATATTCAAAGATAGAGCAGTTAAAATGCAAATATGTTATACTCAATAACTGGTCCTAGGTAAATGAACATAACATGTACATATAGATCTAGATATAATTTCAGCAAAAACATTTATTTCTGATAAATATTTGTCAGGAATGGAACATTCCATGGTGTGTACATATATATGTATTTATTTACATCCATCTATTACGAACAGTAGTACACTATCATTGAACAGTGCTCAATACATCAAAACATGTAGAGCATATTAGAGAAGACACACTCATAGACGACAAACGGTAAATTCATTACTCAGAGTTGCACTTCACGATGGATGATCTTCAGACGAATTATGTATGTATATTCAAGAAATTATATCATAGGACTTGATAATTAATGGTACTCAGACAGTTAATGCACTTAGCAAATGTCACACAATGTCAAGTGAAGACAATATCCTACTCAGTGTCTGTGACTTTCTCCCAAAGCAAATACGTTTCCTCCTACTTTTTCCTTACAACCGTCTTATCCATCTTACATTGCCTTTTCACATTTACCCTTTCCCAAGATCCTCACCGCCAACACCACCACACAAAATATCCCGTTTTTTTACTAATTCTATTTTTCAATAAATGTGTATATAGCTTATAGCACCTACAAAAACCCAAAGAAAAAACTGTGACAGAAATAAAATTTTTGCTCTTAGAATTGAAGCCTGCTTCTCATAAAATATTCATGCATTTGACAAAATTAAGAGTATAATCACTGTGTTTGTGCAGTTATTTACTTGCAACTTACAGATGATACCAGAATTAGCAAAACAACTGGACATGTATAGTCTCTGTACATAACAACATGAATTATCTTATGCCCTATAATAACATGGCCATAAAATCCAAACAATATTCCATGTTCTATTGTTTCTGTTACTTTAACAATTTCCAAGAGATATCAGATAACGTTTACTAAAATCAACTCGAAATAATTTTGTTTTTTAAATTCAATTTTTAACCTTTGTTTTGAGACATGATATAGCATGTAAAATTCTGGAGCCAATAACAGAAAAATGGGCATGCTGATAACACTGAGGTATTTGAAAGAAATTGCAAAGCAGTTTTCCTTACACTACCTGTAATGCATCAGCTCAGACATTCAACCAAAACCAATTATGCTTTCAACATTTGTACAGTCTTTCTCAAAATGTAATTTATGAAAACACTGTCAGCTCTACCAGTAAGCTCCAGTGTATATTCTGTGTAGTCTACATCAGAGATACCTGGCTTGGACTATGTTTTTTCGTGAGCATACTTGTATAAGACCTTTTTTGTTTTTAATGTTGTAGTATACAAAAGTAAAAGGAAAAGTTGGCATAGCTTCTTGTGAACAAAATGTTAGCATTGCCTTGAGTTTCAGCCAATGAAACAAACAAAGGAATGTATTGACATCAAGTACGTGATGTGTTTGTACTCTGATCTAAAATGTTCTATCATCTTGGCATAAATGCAAAAGCGAGTAGTTAAATGTATTGCTGGCCTGAGATTTACATGGAGTGACTTTGGATTAAGCTGCACAAGATGTTTGATAATTGGTTCTATTGCCTTAACAGCAAGATTATTTGCCTCATTTTAGTTGTCAATACTATTGATTGTTATAATGTAATAACTTTTAATTCATAGTATTCACAAACTTAAATAACAGGTTGGATAATCATTCCCTGAAAACAGATGTAACAAAACTTGACAGAAAGTACCAAAAATAAAAATGATTTGCAACCCCATACATGTAAAAACATCTTGAAAAACAATGCCATTTACTGTACAGCAGAAGCCTTCAGCAAATTGTTTGGAAAGACAACAGGTTGGTGAAGTGGCACATCTCATCAGCTAGATAAGATCAGAGAGATCCTCATTACTCTGTTTACTACTACAAGTATATAAAGAATAGAAGTAACTATACGATCATGAGCAACAGAGCTTTGAACTGATGTCTCGTGACTGTGAATGCTTAAGAGCTCGATAGGAAAGGTTGAAACAGTATTAGTTGTTCACTCGTGTTTTTCATGTATCCGTTTATTGGTGTAAGTGCTTCCAAGCAGGACATAACTTGTACCTGGAAGGCAGATGTTCATTGCCATTTGATTAACAGTAGAAAAGCTGTCCGATTTTCAGTCATAAGACCAAGGTATAAAACTCCTGTGGTCAAAATCACAACTGTTCTTGAAACCAATATGTAGAGACCATGTGAAAGAAGCATCATAGACTAGGCCAGGCAAAGTTGACTTGTTACTGTCGTATTTGATAATAATAATGTTAATAATAATATACTAATAATAATAACATTAATAATAATGATAATAATTATTATTTTTGAAACTTCAAATTCATTTCTTGACTCAATGCATACACTTGGATACTCACTTACAGGAAGGCATACCCAAATCGATTACAATGTGTGTCAGAAATCTTAGTAACAAATGATCATGACTAAAAAAGAAAGTTACCAACATAAAAGCTCGGGATCAGTCCAGTCCTTATCACATCAACAAAACAGAAAATAAGAAGATCTGATTGTACAGCCAATTATTTTATGTAACAAATAATCATAGTTATCAACCT
>JANTCA010091538.1:0-13057 GCA_024741275.1 Chironex yamaguchii
ACTGTAGGAGCATGCTAAGAAATGCTTTTTGGAATCTCTGAAAATCACAACATCTCTAAAGTTCTTATAGAAAAATCCTTTTAATAATTTCAGTAACATGACACAATGCACAGTCAAAGAGACTTCTGCTGACTCAGGAAGCCACAGTATGAACAACTTTGTCAGGTGTGTGACTCTTGTCTTGACTGCGTCCCAAAATTGCTTCAGTCCCTTTGTCTTTCATTATATGTAAAGCACAGGCTGAAAGCGCTTGATCACTGACATTACAAAATAGGTGAAGAGATGACGTGGAAACAGCACTCTGAGGTGTCAGGCAAGGTGGAAACTCCAAGAGTTGCTTTTCTTGAAAAAGCTTGTCCCAGCGACATTGATCTTCATAGCTGAGAAAATCATTCCAGGCGAGTCCTTTCAGCCACATTGACTGCATTCCAGCCTTGGCTCGTATTTCAAAGCAGGAGGAGATCTGATTAGATCGAAGGTTTGGGCTCTTCTGCTGAGAACCATCTGCTTCACGGTTTTGACCTTGAAATAGATTTCATCCTTTGCTTGATTGAATACTGATTCTAAGATCTTCTAATCTTGCTTGATCTCTTTTGATGCCAGTAGCATGGCTTTTAATTATTGAGCATACTGGATTTGGTTCAACTCTGCGACATTGGATATCCATTTATTTAAGATAAAGCCTCCTCTGCTAAGACATTCAGTTATTTCTTTGAATTAGGCTGAATTAATCCCTACCTTTTCTGGAGTCTCTACTGAGTTACAGATTTCATGCACATAAGAGTTCGTTTGCGTCAGTTCTGACGCCAGTGAACTTTTTCTTCTGTCCTCTGCCACTCTGAATAGGGCAGTTTATGTCATAGCAGGGGCTGAATTGTCTACAAAGGAAGCAACATATAAACACCATGATCCTTTTAGTGCCCATGTTCCTCCAGAGGTATCTGTCTGTGTTGATGCCAGAATGGCAACAGAATTTCGGTGAACATTTTACAGATGTCTGTGCAAATGGCAATCCTGTTTTGTTGAAATTGTGCAGTTACTCCAAACAATGAATTTAGCACGTGTGGTCCCTTCATCAGGTAGTCATTTTAACTATTTCTTTTGAACTACATTTATTGATGTCGATTCCTCGTCAGTTCAAAGCACTGGCTGATGTAGTAGGTCCATGGTAGTTTGCTACTGCATCCCTTGTCAGCTTTTTGCAAATCCCAGCCTCTCATCCTCCATGATTTGGTTGTCGCACGCTTTTTGTTTTTCATCTTTCTTCAGCTTTTTTTCTGCTGATTCGAGTACCTTCATGGCTTTTTCATAATTTCTGGTCAGTGTGCGAGGGTTGAGGGTCCTTCTTCCATGACAAGGAAATTTCATAAAAATTTTCTCTTTTTTGAAAATTGACTCTAACAAGGAAATGGCCGCATGGTCTTTGCCTGATCTGGTGTGAACTGCATAATCATGTGGACTGGCCTTGACTCCAAAACGTCCTGTCGCCCTGTAAGGTCAACTGGCGTCTTGACTGTGAAATTCAGTACAGCCTTCCTTTTTCAATGTTTTGTCCTCTGATGAAAACATGGACCATTCAAGGGGGCTTCTTCAAATCTTTCGGGTTTTTTTCAAACCTGGTTTTGCTTACTTGGAGATGAGATAACTAGGAAACAAACATTGGTTTTTTCTGAATCCACTCTCAATTCTTTACAAATAAGGGAAATCTAGATACCAGTACCAATCACCAAGTTTCAATCTCTCCATGCTCCATTTGGTGAGTAGACTTTAACTGATAGCAAAATATTGACAGTCTTTGATGTTGTTGCAGTTTCAGTATTATGATGTCTTTTGTCAAAGGCAATCTTGGTTGACGAATTTCTTTTGTCGACAATCCTTGATGTTATGGTCATGTTTGCTAGTTCTCTTTTAATTCTGACTTGTACGTTATCCCTGGAGGCACTCATGAATTAGTAACATCTCCGTTGTTATTTGGTGACCTCTGGATATTTCCGACTCTACGTAGCTTGAGTGGTTGGTGACCTCTTTTTGATTAGGTGTTGGTACCTTTTTATGACCCAGGTGCTTGCCAGGTGGGCTAAAAATATTCCTGATGATCATTCTTCACATCCTTTATGTCTGAATAGAACTATCAAAATTCTTAAACTACATATCCCTAGCGAAGTGTTTATTTGTGCTCTTTTGCCTCTTTTCCTTGCAATTCACTTGGCTGGAAGTACTTTCTAGCTGGGCATTGTATTTTAGTGTGCATTTCTTACACACCTTTCTCAGCAAATCATTTTCTACTAATGTATACTACTCTTTCAGCCTGTGAAAACTTTCGACCAGTTATACTAACTTCTCTTATGTAGCTGATTACAACTAAAAGTATAAATGGTATATCATAGTATCTTTTCTAATAAAAAAATGCTAAAATTGCCATTAGATATAAATGCCATAAGGGTTTTTGACACTTTGATTTGTAAAAAGTAATAAACATGGAGGTCTTAATAAGGTCAAGGTAGGTGGGGATAAAATAGAGAAATTAAGAAGCTTTTCCGCCCAAAAGCACCGGAAAAGACATTCCCAAATTTGTCTTTGTCTGTCAAATATGTTTATCAATATATATCTATCAAAATATGAATTTGTACATGATTGTATAGTTTTCTAGGGATAAATGCCCATATTTGGCATCTGGCATTTCTGTTATTTACAGCCCCAGCACTTCTAGGTCGTCTTGTCCTTTGTGTCCTTCTAGTTGGTCTTGTTTACGGTTCTTATGAGCAGTTCCTTTGCATAATCTTGCTATCTTATGAACATTTTGTCCTTTCCAGCTAGCAGGTTGCCCTTTGCATCCTTAATTCTTAGCTCTGGTGTTGAGCCTTTCTTTGTCATTGCTTTTATCATAGTATTCAGGACTTTGCTGGTCACATTTTTGCATGCTCCTTTACCACGTTCTTCCTGCAACCTCCTCTTGGCTCTTTAACATCCTCCTTTCACGTTTTTTATACCATTTTTGATATTCTGACTATAAGCGTCTATAAGCCTCCAGCATTGGTCATTTATCTAAGGTTTCCTCGCCGATGTTCGTTCTGAGCAGGTTTCTTGTAAGGTTGTGACGATGGCTACTGCAGCTTTCTCTCATGTGCTTCTGGAAAGAGGTTAACCTTGAGTTGTCTTCTCTTTCTTCGTTTTACGTTTGAGTTCCAACATCTTCATTTTATATTTGCCCAGATAAGACGATGGTCTGTTCTGCACTCCGCATTCCCGCATCCCAAGATCATGAACTCCTTTTGACCTCTTCTCCTTGTGATAATATAATCTATCATGTTGTGGTATCTGCTCTCTGGTGATGTCCAAATGTCTCTCCCCTTTTTCCTATATCTAAATCAGGTGTTAAGGACAATCAGACAGTTTTGGTCCAACCAGTCTAGACAATTTATGCCCTTTTCTTTGGTATTTCCTAACTCAGACTTCCACAGCTTGGATGTGTTAGTCCTTCACCAATTTTCGCATTGAAGTTTCCCATTATGATTAATTGCTCTCCCGTTTGTATTCTGACCTTATTTCTGGTGGCATACGTTATTTGAGACCGGTAAGCGAGGCCTTATAATGCACTCTGTTGTTATTATAAGGTTTCCTATCATCACGGAACTTTAACCTGATACCTTACATCTGCCTTTCGCTGAGGAAGGGTTGCTAAACTAAGGGTATACATGTAGAAGCAAAGCAAGAGCTGAATTCACGAGACTTCGACATGTATAGTACTCGCACTATATCAAACGAAACACCAAATTAAAGCTTTCTAAAATATTAGTCATGTCAATGTTACTATATGACCTGGAAAATAAAGAAGACGATAAAATGACTGACACATGCCACAATAAGTATCTGCGCAGAATGTGAATAATCTGATAGCAAGACAGAGTCATTACGATCAAACTTATGGAAGATTATGGAAGTTCATTGGACACGCCCTCGGGCAAGACCGGAACACTGACACTAATGTTACGTTATCGTGGGCACAAGAAAGGAGGAAAAGAAGCAGACCAATAACGACATGGAAAGAATGAGTAGAAAAGGAAAGAAACAGTGGCAACTGGCGAAACTGAAACGATGTCAGGGCGGCAGCTACAAATACGGACCAATGTAAAAGATCTGTAAAAGTCTTATGTGCCATAACTTGGTATGTAGTGGGTGTAGGTTATTTTTACACGTAATATGAATTTGGTTATACGTTCACATGTTGACAAACACGTCGGAAAGTGCCGTGTACATCTTGTTCTTGTTTACTATTGCCACGAACAGATGTGGAGGCATTTTAGTAACTTTCCGACATGATTCACCTAGCCGGATGGTAACACTGGATTCAGAAGTATTTGATAGATTTGAAGCGAAATTTGACGAGCTAAGGGAGAAATTGAAAATATCAAGAATAATGAGAAGAGGACACAGAGGCTACGTGACAAGAATGTTACCAGAAGTGAAGAGCCTAATGCAGGAATTCGACAACAGCAGGAAGAGACAGTTATAGAATCGATTCTAAAGGAGAAATCTGGAATTTTAAAGAATTTAAATGAACAAATATTAGAGATGTTGGTCAAAGACCAGTCGATTCAGAAAGTGGAAAATTCCATGATAGTGCAAAATGATATAGATGACACTCAGAGATTGTCGAAATTTTAGATGGCTCAAATTGATCTACACTTTCAGAATCCTTGAAAAATTCTTCCATTATTTCAACTTACAATAGAAAATCGAAAGCAATTATGTCAAAATCGGAGCTACAAAAATTCAGTGTAAAGCTCCGAGAATGACCAGATTTTTCTGATCCCTTCCCGACAATAAAAGATCAATACCAGGACTCGCCAGATTCGATAAAATTCTAGTACTTAAAGAAGTCATTATTAGGTCCTGCAGCATCAATAACTGCCAGATTTCAAATGACATCAAAAGCATAAGTCCGCAATAGAACTACTTCAAGAAAGATATGCAAAACCGAGATGAATGAAATGACCAAGACTCCTACTGTAAGAAATGACAAAAACTTTGCAAAGGTGCAAAGTCTACATAACAACATTGAGACCCTTCTCCGTATGTAAGTGGCAATTGTTTTGGATACAGAAGCACATACAATTATTGCTGTTTCAGTTCTATCGGATAACATACCAGAATCAGCAAGATTGAACATGTTTAGAGTAACATTAAAAAAATGACGCACATTGGGGAATGAGAGAGTTTGCAAGCATGAAACAAAGATCTTTGATGTTTGTAAAAATTTAAGAATATTTAGGAATAAAAACATAGAACAGAGGGATAATTAGATAAAGATTAAAAAGTCAATCAACAGCAGTGGCATTGCAGATAACATCAGCAGAAATGTGCATATTGTCTGGGAGGACACTTAAAGAGAAGTACAAAAAAATTGAGTACAATGATGCTCGTAAGAACTTGCTTTAAATATTCAGGGATGTTTTGTTTGTGTAGAAATGGGCCATAAGGCCTTAGAGTGTTAATCAAAGTCAATATGTTAGGTGTGTAAAGGTAGGCATTATGTTTGCAGCCTCAAGAAAAAGGTTAATACTCATGCTTAAGAAAGTATTGCAGGTTTTGAAAACCGTAATAGCGCCAGTAAATGGGAAAAGCAACCACTCTGTTATTTGATAGTGGGAGTCAGAAGTATTTGGTTACATCAGAGGACAGTATCGAGATCAGTGAAACATGAGAGGGTAGGAATAAGTGCACGTGATGTACATAGAGAGGAACGACAACTTGTAGAACTGGACTTGTATTCAGTTTCTCAGTATGATAAAGGGTTCAACAAAGACCTCATAGGACCTAGTAACGAATGGTAAAATGTTGAAATTTTCTTTCAAAAGGCACTTTCTATCCGCTCCCCCAAACGAAAGGCAAGAAGGGCACTTGCCCCTGCCCCACTTTGGCACCCCTGCTTATCGTAGGTGTACACTCTTAAAATATTTCGTCTGTGCCAAAAAAGGTCAACATTTTTGTTACCTAATTATAAACATACCTATTCAAGGATGCCAGAAACATTAAAATCTGATTGTGAAGATGATCATGTGTTAGAGTCAGAGGTTTCATTGGGCCACTCCAACATGGTGCCAGGAGGTTATGCTGTCATCAGGGTTTCTTTATTTTTTGTTTGCTTGGTCAGTTTTCAAATGTCAAAAAGTGATGAAGGCATAGTTCTGAAAGTTTAATCGTATGTTTGTAGACGACTGACTCCGGCTAATTCTTTTCGGGGATGAAACGGATCCAATCCTGGATTCTTAGTTACTTCGAAACTTTCGGTAATGATATTTTCATAAAAATTTTCATGGAACACGAATTTTTTGCGATTCCCCAGTAGGCAAGTTTCTTAGATTGAAGATCGTGTCAGCCTGCTCAAGTCTCTTTAAAGTTCCTTAAATATTGGCCTTTTTAAGGTTTCTTATAGACATGATTCTTATATAAAAAGCGTACACGTGTTTGGCATTTACTGAGATAGGCAGGCACGCCTTAGACGTATATAAACAGTGTCACTCAGGTCCTTTCTGGAGAGTTAGTAACTTTTTTCATCCTTTATTTGATATTTCTGTAGGATGATTAGAACGCGAACTTCAGTTTTAAAGTCTGCAAATGTCAGTTTATGCGTTTTTGAACATAAGACCGTCTTTGTCAAAGTACTCAAGCAAGACTGACCATTCTGTTGCGGACATTCAACACACCAATCTCTCCTGTAGAATAACAATGTTAAGCATAGGTCTGAGTTGGATTTAATTCTGAGCTTACTGGAACCTGCAACATGGAACCATTCAAATGTCTTTCATATTGTAGTACCCCATAATAATAAGCATCCTTTAGAGTTTGAATAAGCTGAGGCTAACTGATGCTACTTTTCCAAATTCATATTTCAATATTAGTAGAATGAAGAATTTCAAGGGATTCTTTCCAAAAAGACCCCAGGAAGTAAAAGGTACAGAGAATATCCATGCATATTGCGTGGATACAATAAGGCCAGAGTGATGCCTGAAAAGGAAACAAGAAAATGAAATTTGGAATAAGATTGTAAAAGGTTAGATGAAACATTCTGTCCTGTTCATGTTCAGTTCAAAAGTACAATTTAACACAATCTTCAAGAGGAGATAATTTGATATTGAAACACGAGATTTTTATTATCTTGATAAGAGGGAATTGAATAGCATCTGTTATGTCTTGGTGCTGGTTGTTGAAAGTGTGTGGTCGAAGGAATTACTTTCAGGTATCTAGGAGATAACTTAATATTGAAACACAAGATTTTGTTATCCTGACAGGAAGAAATTTAATAGCATTTGTCATATCTTGGTTTAGTTTGCTACAAAATTTTGGTTGAATATTAAGATCGATGTCTGGGGGGACTGCAAATTGTTCATCAACAAGTCGAAAGTACAGACGCTTTTTATTGCTGATGAAACAGCTTAGCAAACTACTTTAATTTTTATCTTTATCATTTGTTGTACGTTCATTGTCTGACATGGTAGAGTTTAAACGTCTTCTGTGGATTGTCTAGAGTTTTCTCAAAGTTTAATTCGTTAGAATCTAAAAGATATTGTTTTTTGTTCTTCAGGGCAAATAATCTGCAAAAAGTAATATCTTGCGCGACCCAGAATGGCGTCCATCTAAAGCAGGAATGTGGCGAACTGTCCTTGAAGGCACGCGGACTCAAATGCTTTGGCAAATAACATTCCAAAATGATCCGGGAAATACCAATGAGTGTGGATGTCAAAGACTTGCTGTCGGTCGTTAACAGTTGATATAATTTGTTATTCTTACAATATCTTGTGCTGCTATATTCAATTATCGGTGCCTTTAACCGATCCAACAAAGACCACGATTTTAAAACATGTTGATAAATCTGTTTACACCCTTCACAGTTAGGCAAATGATAGAGCACTGTATACTTTAAACGATACAAAATCCACAGGAAGCCAGTAAACAACATACATTTTCCCAAACAAACTTGGTAGTGTAATGTAGCTCCACCAGAGAGCTGTTATGAATAACTGGACGAACACTCTGATCAGCACTGGTCATAGTGGAACATTCAAGTCATCAAACTACGAGTATCTTAAAGTCAAGGGACAGAGAAAGCACAAACAAAAAAAACTGTCTGCTACATTATTATTCTTTATTTTTGATGGAGATATATTACCATTGTAAAGTAGAATAGACAAATTTACAGCAATGTTAATCAGCACGAGACTACAGTGGTGACCTCGAATTTTCTATAGAATGTTGAAAATGTGCTTTATAACAGCAGATGGACATCGAGTTTCATGAAAATCATTGACATCTAACAATTTACTTGTCTCGGATCTGTGGGATATTACATCAATACGAACTATTGATAGGGAGAGTTTCTTCTTGGAGTTTAGTTGATTGTGTCCCATTTTCTTCTTTGTGTTGAATTTGAGTTCATTTTAGGTACATATTTAAAAGTTATAAGACTGTAAAAGTTATAATTTACTTGATCACGTGAGGTGTATCATCTTTGCTTTACTATTCTGTACCGTATTTAATCTAAGACAATTTTGGTGATGTTGTAGTTCAAATTAAGAGAGTGCTTGTAGATAGCTTGCACTAATTCATTAAATAGAGTATAGAAAAATACTTTATATTTATTTAATTTTAGATTCTTGGTGTCCTGCTAATTGTAATTACAGTTAGACAAATGGCAGTAAGAGTTTGGGTCTCTATGCTTGAAATATTTGCAGAATGTTTTAGTTTTATGTTATACAATTTCTGTGGCATTAAGAACTGCCATTTTTCCTCAAGGTTTATGAATTGTAACTGTTGAACAATTTAATTATAAGAAATAAGAGAAAGTTTGGTATTAATGAACTAATGTTGTAGTTCTTGTCAATTTACACAGCTGCATTATCTGCAAAAATGCTTCTGACTAACATACTTTGTAAGAGCAACTACTGCAGTCCATGGTGGAGAATATTTATACCTGATTTCACACTTAGCAAGTCTGTATCCTATTTGTCAATTAAAACCAGATATTATGTCAAAGAACCATATAAGATTTGCAGAAGAATTCAAATTTGTTTATGTTATATCACTAAGATGCAGTGCACATATTATATAACAACTTTCAGTACAATGTAGTATGTGTTGAATTATTAACTGAAAAGCAACAGTGGAAATTTTTGATCAACTAAAGTTTTGTGTATAGTACGCAAGAACTATTAGTAAGTGCAGCTGGGAGTAGACATAGATCTGAAGTAAAATTTCATATTGCTCTTTCAGAAAGATTGATGATTAACTGTAGTGTCATTCAGAAGAATTATTAATGATCAAGCAGTAGTGTCGTGACAACTCTGCTTACAGGAGAGAGGATTGGACATTCAGAATCAAGTGATCAACTAACTGTATTTGGAGACCAAACTTATTTTACGAGGTAATTTTATTCAACAGTATTTCACACAAATGCTAAGAGAGGTCCAGAGGCAAAGTCAGTTGTCATTAATAGTTATTTATGGTAATATGTAAAATATGGTTGCCTGTGAGGAACAAAACAATTTTTAATAGTTCTGTGAATGTGTTTTCATGACTGATTTTGTGAGAAGATTTTAAATAATTTACCGTCAGAAGTGAACAATTCAAAAGTAAACAAGAAACTTTACAGAGTACTGGTTTTGTTGTTTTAATGTAGACAGACTCCAATACACTTAGATTAAAGGACGATCTAGCTGCGCCAATTATCCGAAAATTCTCGTCCTTATACATTTTGGCGCATTCTAAATTTTCTAGTGAATGTTGGTCTATGGCAGAGACGCATATTTTGGCAGTCATTTTCGCATTGCAATTGCGAGTTGGCTGTTCTCTAGGAGGAATTGATGCTTGGCGCAATCTTTGAGAAGTGTGACCTACATATCGGCCTTCACATTGGCACAAAAATTTATATACTACTGAGCTTTTTTGTGTGGTAGGTACACAATCCTTGTGAATGGATGGCAAGGTCTTCCTAGTCGTGAAAACAATTCTTGGATTGACAGCCTTTTTAATCTGTGTTTCTATGGGGATAGAAAGATTGCCTAGCCAAGGAAGTTTTAAGTATACGGGACATTTTTGAGGCCCAAGAGTCATATACTTTCCTTTCTGACGCTTCATACTCTGAAGAGTGTCAGAAGCTTTTAAGTATGATTTTAGCGCAATGTCGCAAATTTTCAAGGCGATTTTAAGTTTTGTACCACAATTCCTCTATTGTTTAATTTCTGTATTATTCCTCAATTCCTTAACTAGACTGAAAAACATGACGATCCACTATCAATGCAATAAAATGCAATAAAAGGCTATTGCTTTACTTGTTGCACGCCTAGGTGAGTTATCCACCATACGCCCCTGATGCCCCTCTCTTCGATCTGTCCATGCTATTCTCTTAAAACTGAAGTAAATTGAGTTTTTACCATACAGCGAAGTGATGAATATAAACCAATATGAAATGGGAACAGAAGTCAACCTACGCATTTTTAAATATTTTATTTTCCGAATTAATTATCAAGTAATTATCAGACTGTAGTTTACTTGTTTTAAATACAATTTTGCTAGGAAACGAAACACAACCTTTTCTGGTATCTCTGTCTAAATTTGTAAGTGTTTTTAATTATGGGAAGATATGTGTATGTTAATCATATGATATCTGCAAATCACTCCGATGCAAAGAGTTCATTAGTAGGCTAGCCATTGCACATTGTTGTTTATCATTATTTGGCTACAATATGTCTACCCTTTGATTGAGGTTAAGTCGTAATTTTTGTATGTGAATCAATACAAATCAGTCTCCTTTTTCGTTTTGATTGACAGTATGTATACATAGTTTTGTCTAATTTTATATTGATAAGACGAAACCACAAGACCACACCCATAAATAACCAAAATCTGGAATGACAGCCAAGGTCAGATTTTGACATGGATCCGCCTCTGGATATGTGCCCTCATTGTCTCTTGCCCTTGTTTATCATTTGCTCCAATGCCTTGTGATGTTGTATCTTCTATTCATATCTTATTCTTGTTATTCGTAAAATAACTTAAAAGATTTACATCTTTCTTTTCTCTTTATCTGGGTATTTCTACAATATCCTGCGACGGTTTGTGTTTGTCGTCTTTATCCTTGTGTGGTTATTTTGCGCTATCTTGTGATGATATATGTTCTTATCTCCTCTTATAGTGCGATTTATGTTGAAACGGACAGCTGATTCAAATCCGCACCAATAACCTGAAATCTTAAGACTAGGACGCGCTTGAGACTTCCATTATGCCATAATACAGCCGTCGTTTTTTCTCGGTCACGGAAGTTGACGGAACATATGATACAGTACAATGAATACTCAACAAAGTTAAACTTGTTGTTCATGGTAAAGTGTAAAATACTTAAAGGAAGTAGTACCTCACCCTATTAAATTAAAGAATTCTATGATTGAATGCAGTCATTATAAAGACAACGAATTTGTAGCTGTAGTAAGAGACTGAAAAACGATATAGGTGCTGAGGTTTTATAGGAAGTGTTTGCTATTGGCCTCTTGTATCAGGTGTTGTAGATGTTTTGTATCCGATATCTCCTGTTGTTTATTGGTTATCTGGGAGCTATTGCTGAAAAAGGCCCATAGTTGGCCAACTTCAAACGGAGAAGGTTCAAAATAGAACTAACGTTTGCCGAAGGTAAAAATGTTTGCTGCATTTTCATATTTCTATGAAATGACACAAAAGGACAAGTAAAAAATTATAGCTTTTGCCAAAATGTTCTATCTTGGAGTCTCCACGTTCGTCATCAGCGGAGATTCAGTGTCGGTTTCTGTTTAGTTATTTTGTGCCATTTAAATTGGATAAAAAAAAAACGCGCTGATTCCAAAGTACTGACGTTTGCACCTTCAAAGAAAAGTAAAACTTTGGAAACATCCCAACTATTAATTCCATGCACTGTAATTCAAAACAAGAGACTTTTTTACTTTTTCCTCGTATCACGTCCTTGCCAATGTATTTTCTTTCAAGATGCACGACAGTAAAGGACATCGATATTGAACAAGTGCCAGTACTTTCATTTCGTTATTGGTCAACTTAAATATGCCTATCGTACATTTCAGATGCTTCGCTGTAGTACATTACTGAAAAGTTCATAATTCAGAAGGCACGACTGTGTTTCAATATGTGGATTTCGTGAGTGAGAACATCAGAGAAACCACTACCATTTTCGATAGGATGAGACGCTGAATTCTGTGGCCTTACCATTACAAGGCTTCGTTAAGTTCTATTTTGTAGTCTATCCAGTTAGTCTGATTTCGTGGATCAGCAATATCTACTTCTTTGGATGCTGGCAAAAATGGCATTTCAAGGTAACCTTTATTTTGCATTTTCGTTTTCATCCCGACACAATAGAAGTTGCAAATTCATTTTCTAATGCAGGGTAGATCGGTCCAGTGGATTATGACATATTAACGATTGACAAATTGAATGTCTAACTAATCTCTAGGATGACAAGCTTTAGTGTACAAAGGCTTTTAAAAATCTGCAAGTCCCAACATAACATCGTCGTCGTTAAATTTGATCATTCTGACCATTCGGTTCCATGTCTCTCTTTGTAGATCAGCTTAATCGAAATACGTCGTCTCACGCGACAGCAGCCGTATACATAAATAGAGATATAAACAGACAGGCGAATAAACACGCACCTACATATACTCATGAATATATAAAACCTCAAGAAGTAAACATTTTTCAAATTGGTCTTCTTCAATACATATATATTTTCGCTTGTATCTGACTTTTGATTGCCCGGACTGTCTGTCTGCCAGTCTATCTATATCATGTAATGTATATAGATAGATGATGGTACAGAGGTTTGAGTGTTGGCTTTTGAGTCTGAGGGTTACCAGTTCGAGCCCGGTCGGCTCCCACTTAGTGCAGCAATTGTGGTAAAGCTCCACACACTCTTTACAAATATATATGTGTATATTTAATATTTATGTTTACTCTTATAAATATCCTAAATTGTTGTATGGAAAGTAATCTGAAGAAAAATTATTCAAAACGTTGTATG
>JANTCA010091539.1:0-13056 GCA_024741275.1 Chironex yamaguchii
TTCCTTTCTGACGTTTCATACTCTGAGGAGTGTCAGACGAAAAAAGCTTTTAAGTATGATTTTAGCGCAATGTCGCATATTTTGAAGGCGATTTTACATTTTCTTGTGCTTTTTTTTCAATCTAGCTATATTTAGATCTTTCTTTTGCTCTTGATTTTCATGCCTTGTTTTTCAATCTAGCTATATTTAGGTATTTCTTTTGCTCTTGATTTTCATGTTCGATTGCCTCCTTGTTCAATCTAGCTTTATTTAGATCTTTCTTTTGCTCTTGATTTTCATTTCCTTTTGCCTTCTTTTTCAATCTGGCTATATATAAAACTTTTTTGCTCTTGATTTTCATGTTCTTTTGTTTGTTTTTTTCAATCTAGCTTAATTTATATCTTTCTTTTGCTGTTGATTTTCGTGTTCTTTTGCCTTCTTTTTCAATCTGGCTATATATAAAACTTTTTTGCTCTTGATGTTCATGTTCTTTTGTTTGTTTTTTTCAATCTAGCTTTATTTATATCTTTCTTTTGCTGTTGATTGTCGTGTTCTTTTGCCTTCTTTTTCAATCTAGCTATATTTAGAACTTTTTTCTCTTGATTTTCATGTTCTTGTGCCTTCTTTTTGAATCTAGCTATATTTATATCTTTCTTTTGCTCTTGTTTGTCATGTTCTCTTGTTTTGTTTTTCAATCTAGCTATATTTAGAGGTTTTTTTTGCTGTTGATGTTCGTTTTCTCATGTCTTCTTTTTCAATCTAGCTTTCTTTAGCTTACCGTTTACTTGCTGCTATTCCACAAAAAGCAAATCAATCTTTCAGTCAAGCTAACCATTGCATTTTCAATCTTCTCTTTTCACATACATATCTGTGTTATAAGCCGTTGTCTTCATTCAACTCGTTTGTGTTTATCTGCACTTGCTTACGCAAGTGCACGTAAGCCGTGTCACTGTATCCTTGATATCACACCAATCATTTCGTATATTGTGGCAATACTTCGTTGTCTACTCTGTATTTATGATCCTGTGAAAAGACAACATACCATCAATCTAGCTCTACTGGTCATCGAAACACACTATGTACCACACTCTATCAAAGTAGCTATCCTGTGTCTACAGTAGATAATGTTTCCATTTCATAGAAATACACATAACTATATGGCTGAATCTTTCAACATTGTAAAGGCGACAGTCGCTTCACTGTGACCGACAGTTTAGAAGAATTCTTGGAAATGTTCCCGAATTTTTTTTCCAAAGCTTTGGACTTCCACTCCAAAACTTTAGGTCCATGCTGTTGTGCAAGGACAAATGAATGTTTGTATGGATACGGGAATTCTGATACAGTATAACTAAGTTGATACTTGGTGTACGCTTATCCGAGTTTTGCATGTCCTCTTAAACATATAAGGAGTGTGACTTAACGTTTTAGAAAACTTAGATTTATCTCATCAATTGTTTTCTTGTTTAATTTTAAGAGATTTTTAAAAAGAAGAGGCGAAACTGACTCTACAATAATGTTGTATCGTGGGACTAGTGCATAGCCAATGAAATATAACTTGTACAACTTTACCCATCTTTGTGAAAAAGAGAACGATCCATTCGTGAATTTAAGACCTTCAAGCCCTTAACCATGTGACAGACATTGGTTGACTTTGCCTTTAGTCTTTCTCATTAACCTTTATTTTGTCTTGCTCGATTCGCTGTATTATGTCAAGGAGAATGAGCACTGATATAAGTATCACACTCTAACTCGTTTGTTACTTACAAGGCCCATTATGAATAGACTGGGATAAATAGCATGTCTTCAATACAACCCTAAGGCAAGAGAGACCTGTTTCATTTTTCTGTCCTTCATAATTTTTGCACACTGAAGTTATCACACGAATAGAAAAAGTTGGCCAAAGCTCGAAAGCTTCTTTGACATAAGTAAACATCTTTTAGAATTCCTTAAATTCAAGATGCAACCCGCCTTCATGAAGTATTCCAATGCCCATTTTGCTAATTTACAGGTCATTGTAAGGTTAGTTAGAATTGTTTTAAAATTACCGCAGAATTAATTGGATTTTGTCAATGGAATACTCTACAACTTCATTAAATGGTACATCTCACTTAATGAGTCTATTGAATGTTGCAGAGAATGACACGAACAAACGGCATAGACATAGCACATTATAGTATCACTTGGCAAGTTAATGTACGATTATTAGTGAAGGAGTATTAGTTTCAGCATGACGGATACGCTCAATAATTATACACGTACTACAGACGTAGTTGTAAGGTACCTTCATGTTCTTTGGAAGACACGAGTGGTTGTAAACAATGTACATTATTGTAAGAAATTTTTGCGGAAGAAATTTTTGCGGAAGAAATTTTCGTGGAATTTATTTTCGCGAAATTGCCCTCAATCGCGAAATTAAATTCCGCCAAATCGAAGGAAAAATGCCCGATCACGAAAATAAATTCCTCGAAACTCACAACACTCTTCACCGCGAAAATAAAATCGGCGATTTTTTGCGAAGTTTTTGAAAACTTCAATTGACAGATACCTCTCCGAAAAATACCATTGGCAGTGCTTATAATCAGCACAGTGATTGATTTTTGCATGTATACTTAAAGCAAACACACATTACTCAGAAAAAAAAATCTTTGATGACGTACTTTGCGTTTTCCTTCTACCAAAACAATGCACCAAATATCGTAGTATCCAGACCTTATATGGTCCGTATGTGTCGACATTTGGATTGGTCAGTCCGAATAGGACATATATGGACCATATGAGATGTCTGAACACAACCATATCTCATGAAGTGAAAATTCTCCTTACATCTCTGGATAGCGAAAATTAATTCAGTGAAATTGAGTTGAAATAGCCCAATCGTGAAAATTAATTCCGCAAAATTTCTTACAATAGGGTATACAGCTAAGTTAAACATTTTGTTGAACTGTTACTCTCCAATTTCAGTTTGTCACTGATATGTACCAAGAAAAGCTTAACGAGATCTGAGCATGCCTTTGTCTTGGCATTAGGTATCTAGTGTCATAAAGAAGTGACCTTTAATCAATCATAGAATTGCCGAGCCCTAACTGTGTTATATTCAACTTATATTTTTTAATATTTTTAACAGGCTAGTGGTAAATAAGTTTTTATGGTGCTGCAGATAATCCTTCGATATTTACAACAAGTAATTGCTGCAGAATTTTGTCGCGAAAGTAAAGTGCAGCAACATCGTAATATCATATTCCGTCTCAGTTAAATCTGGTCATATTATTTAGGCTATAATATCTTCAAACACTGCAAGCACTTTGTTTACATAAGAATGTAATATCCACCACGCAAAGCATGGATAAGCATTAAGCTGACAAGACCGGTGTTCTTCCAATCCTGTTTTCGAATCACATCCGTTCTCACGCAGATGCGCTGTTGATTATTCAATGAAACGCTTGATAACAAAAAAACAAAATTTCCTTCTTATGGTTGTCATTTGATAGTTGCGGTAGACCTTAACAATACTGCGATCGCTTCGAAATGTTAAGGTCGAAGATTAAATGCTTCAGTTTCAAGTGCATTTAAAGTATTTGAGGCGCGTCAAGTCTAGCCAGTTTCTACACTGAATTTCCACTACGTCCGTTCACATGCGGTAGATTTTGAAATCGTAAATTATACGACAAGCTCGTCCAGTGTTTAATATCAGGTAGTAAGACTTAACTGAGGCAGCCAGAAGTAGAGAAAGAAACTACTCTTGCAGCTGTCTGGACCAATTCATGGAAACGAAGGTGATAGCATGGAAAATCCTAGAAACCAAAACGAATTACTTGTTCTTGGAAATTTGATAACGTTAAAATCCAAACTTAAAACGGAGCTACTCGTCTTGACCTTCTTGTCATTCCGACAAATCGCAACAAAGAAAAAGTTTCATGCTTGATATCTGTTGGGTACTCATATTAAGAACTTTGCAAACAATAAAAAGCTCAAATTCACCCATTAAAGCGGCGTTAGATTTCATTGATATTACTCTACTGCAGAGGATCATGTTAAATGTTGACCTCTGGAAGTCACAGAGAATGAGCTGTCGTTGTCTTTGATGGCTTAAACTCATATGGCTTGTTAAACAGCTTCTGTCTCGCAGTCGCATACGAATCCTAAAATATTTGGGACAAGTTTCGCCGTCAAACATAGAGAAAATCAGATTCTTTGACCCTAATGACCCTAGAATCAAAAGTTGTAACATTTTACCACAAGCTTGCTTGACGTATCATCCTGCTTTTGTCATACAATAAATAATGCGTCGCTTAATTCACTTATAAAAGTGAACCTTGCGAGAAATTCACGAAATGACACTATTTGCAAATGAAATAATTTAAAAGATTCAATGTGTATCTTTTCGGTTGTTCTGGAAATAATAAAATGCAGGCCCAAATAAGAGTAAAAAGTAGCTTACTCATAGCCAAATCTGAACTTCAGCTGTCTTTCACCGGGAGAAGGCTTCCGGTTATCCAATGTAATTCTCGAAAGCTCCAAGCAGTTTGTAGGGTTTACGTCTATATAAGGCATGGCATTTAAGGGTAATAATGGGCTCTACGTTCAATTCCTAAAGTTTTCGCATCAGATAAGGCATTAAATAGATAAATTTGGGGCGTACATATTCTGGGTTTTCTTACAAAATATCGGACAGCTTGCAGCAATGTTGTTATGCGAAAAAATAAATATTCTCAACTGCAGTGCATGCAATGACCAACATAATATATTTTAAAGAAATGATAGGCAGAGGACATCGTGATTTTGATGATTCACAAATTCCAACACATTTTAATTTTTTCTGGCCGAGCTTGGCTCTGTCCGTATTTATCTGGCATTTGAACAAACAGCGGTTCATAGGCATCTTGTAGGTCCTAAACGAATGACGTTTGTAAGCGTAAACGCCATTAGAATGACGAAAATTGTGTGAGTAAGACATCGGACCGGAATGAATGAGAACCTATCCTAGTATAACTATTAAATGGATTAGCTCGGCAGCAAAAGGCGGGTTTGGGTTTTTTTTGCTGTCGTTAGGACGATGGTAGGTAAGGTGGTCAATCTTTACAGTGTTACCTTCCATTGTCTCGTAGAGTTGACCACCGTATCTGAATCTATCTGGACATGGGAGTAGTATTGGAGTAATGTCATCCATCATGAACTGTTCGTTTACACATTTTCTACACTGATTACCTCTGGGCAATCCCTTGATGGCAAGTCCGCTGTCTCAGATTTCTGATGGCAAGTCAGCGGTAACCAGGAAACGTCTTAGAAGCCCAAAAAAGACATTGTTTGAGGGAGGAAGTTGTCAAAAGACATGCAACGAATTTGAAAAATCCAAAGTGTCCCAGGACTTTTGGTAACGATCGTAGATGGTACAAAGAGTTCCTACTCAGCATCGTCAACTACCTAGTAACAAAAAACATCTCTTGAAAGCAACAGATGGGTATTTTAATTCCTGCACCGAGGACACGAGATTGACAATTACCGTTTCAGGGGACCATTAAACGATTGTCTAGTGGACATTGTTTACCCCCAAGATGCATGCAAATATATGAAAACTGAGCACACATTTGATTTAAAGATCAATATTATTGTAGTAACTGCTAAATTTCATGTGTTGCACTCAGTTTTGATCATGCAAATATATTTCAAACGTCTTGTATGACACTGCAGTAGAACAGATAACGTTTGTTTATTTACATACCAAGACAGAGGGCTTTGAGAACACGAAAGAAAAGTAAGTGCATATATAATAAATGCCGGTGTTTTTGTAAAAACCTGTGTATGAGTATATCACCAAAGTTCATGAGATATACTTAACCTAATCTCCCATTCGCCTCTCTCACTGAGATGTGTAGCATATGTTATGTCTACGTGTGTGTATGATCAATACTGTAACCAATGATGCTATTCTTTTAACTACGTTTAAAAGGTTTATTCCAGTAGACTCTATCCCTCTTTTTCCCTTTTCTTTTTCTTCTTTTTCTTCTTTTCCTTCTCCTTCTTCATGCTCTGCTGCATTTTCCTGTTTTCATTTTTTATTTTACTTCTTTCTCATTTTTGTCGCTCCAACATCTACCTAGTCTTTCTCTTCTTTCTTTCCTCATTATCTCCGTCTTAAATACTTGCTTCTTCAGCGACGGAAATAACCAAATTCTGATGTTTGAAATATGTTTCTGCAAGAGTATTACCACCGACGTAGTGCACATTGTCAATAGCATTTTCCAAAGTTTCAAATTTTTATCAAAGCTCCTTCTTAATTTCAACCGTTTCCACCGGTCACGAGCCGTTTTATCGATCCATTTTCTTATTCGTATTTTTTTCGTCCTCCGTCTAAAGACCAAATGTCAAGGTGCAACTGATGAGTTGTGGCTACATCAGTCGTGGGTAGGAAAGTACCGTGTGATAATTCCCGCAGTGCCAACGATGAACGTCCTCTGAGTCTTCCTTGTGACCCATCACAACCGCAGTGAGCCCTTCACCATCTGATATTAATGATAATCTTCCAATTATGATACGTAAACGATATCCAGCAACGTAATGTCTTCAATACTACAACAGTGTATCAAACCTGTATCAACACGACACTCGTGTATTCCAAAAATTTAAATCTAGACTAACATGTAATAACGTCTGTCTTTTAATATTGTTAGTTTCATGTATGTTAGCTCTCTTAAAACTGTAAGTATTTGACAGATGTAATCGCAGGATGTTGGGGGTAAGGCGTGGAGAGTCGATATCACTTCACATCAATGGATGGGAAACAAGGTCATGTTAGCTGAGTGTTTAAAGAAGAAACTTTGTACTTATCACGGAAGCATAATAGTTTTAACATGGTCCAAATGCTGACATTACTAGGGATGAAAAATGAGCTTTAAGATGAAGTTCAAAAATTTGATATAGGCACTTGAAAAAGTGACCGTGACAAAGAGATCTGGGTTTTCCTATTGGTGTCAAAAGATCAAGCATGATATTCTTGATTTCCTGAGTGTAATGACCATAACATAATTGATAGAACATATAGTGGTCTACATTGATGACTTTTATGTTTGAAATTGATTAATTGCCTCTGGAATAAGTTCGAAGTCAGTTAAAAGGTCAACGCTGTTCTGCTTTGTCTTTGCAATTGGCATGTAAATAAGTGAGTTGGTAATTTGTTGACTTAATCGGTTGCTGTACCTAATAGGAATGTGGTATGCGCACATATATGTTTATGTAAGTGTGGTCGTGCATACCCGCGTTTTTCATCACTGGTTCTAAGCGTATACGTAGTACCACCAGCCTTTCCCTATAAAGAATAAATCATCTGTATACATTGCATCTCGGAAATAACACTGATGCGCCTCTTTCCAGAGAAGCCACTGCCTTTAGCCTTGCCACAAATAGATTACGCTAAGTATGTTGCAAAAGAAATGTTGAATTACTTACAAATACTACAGAAACCTTTGTTTTCCGATACTTCCAGTATTAACTTGAATAAACAAAGTGCAACCTGTACATATAACGTTTTCATAAATCGCTGAATGAAGCCTTTTGTTAGCAGCAATTCCCTAGAGACCTATGAAAAAATGAACGTGGCGTTGTCCATAAAGCTCAAATTAGACGTTTACTAATTTTAATACATCCCAACAGCTTTGTTATTTTGGATAAGGATCTTTAGTAAAGTGGACATAACGAGGTTGAATAAAAACACGCGCAAAAGATGGGCATTGGGGATTAAATTTTTAGTCTTCGAAATTACTGTGTCAAAACAACATTGAAGTCTAGTCGTCAGTTTCTCACATGACTAGCATCTCCCATAAACTCGATGCTCTGATGTCCATTTAAGGAATACTTACTCCTGATTGGTCAAAGTTTCCCGCCTTCTCCCACCTTAGACATTAATTTGCAATGAAATTTTGAGCGCTTTTTTATGCTGTGGTGAGAAAATGATAAAGTTGAAAGACGGAAAATAATATCAACATCTATATCATAAATTTACATCGTTTGTGTTGAGGTGAGGACTTCTTTTCTTCGTGTAAACAACAGCGTTGTAGAGTTTAGGGTGGAGGTCAAAACATATTTGTATTCATAAAAAATGCATGGTTGTATGATCTGTTTATGTCTGCTTAGGTCAGAGGCAAACCGGAGAATATTTGCCTTTATTTTTGCGAGGGCATGTCATTTACTCATGTATCATATAATCTGATTTTATGAGTTAAGTCATGTAGAATTAGGTCTATCATACTACTCTGGAGTTATTATATATTGGGCGGTCCAAAGTGCAACTGATGTGACAGGAGTTAAATGATATTTGAGGTTAAAAGGTAACCACTTGCGCGTCTGACCTTATTGCTCGACCGTAGTGTAATAGTTCTTCAAGAACTGATTTCCATACTTTTAAACTACTTATAAGTACAATTTATATCTCAAGAATGTAGTAATCAAATTGCTTGAATGACTATCTTTTTTGCTAGAATCATCGTTGTAGTATTTTCCTACTGTTTCTTGATTTTACAACAGGTGAATTTTGTCTGGTGTCGCAGAGTGGCGGTTGACCATATGCAAGCAATCGCAGACAACGTCTCAGAGTTTAACTTGTTACCTGTATAGAGTACTAAAAGTGTTGAAAATAACAACGTCCGTGCTATTTTCTGGCAGCTAGTTCTTGTAAATAACAGTTTCCATTGCTGCTTTGCATTTAGGGCGATTTAGATTTACATTCCTTTAATTTATCAGTATTGAACATAACCAAGACCGTTAATAAAATTATGTCATTTTACCCGAGAATTGATAAGCTTAAACTAAGCATAAAATTACTATGGTACACCTAGTTATCAGAATCTGCTTTCATAAAATGTCTCACTTGTCATTCTAAGAATAGTATGCAAGACCTGCGAATACCTGGGATGTATAAGTTAATGATAAAACCCCTTTTATCAGCTTTCATCTTGATAGGCTAACAGAGTAAAGAATAGATGATATCTTCCTGTATCCTTTGTTCTATAGATTTCTTTGAATTCCATTGTACAGTCTCTTTTAGATTTATATATTTACTTTATTACAAACAGATCCTGAGAAACTTCATTTATGAACTTGTCGCGTTGATTAAATACTAGAACGAATTATAATCTACTTTATAATAAATGAAATTAACTATGTGTAACTGGAAATAAATCTTCTTGATAAACAAATCATCAACCATTACAACGGTCTTCCTTTAAATTTGGTTGCCGACGGGGTGTCATTAAGAATTTTGGGGGGGCAGCTGCCCCCATGACAACCGACAGCTCCATCCTTGTCTACCGTAGGTAATTTTATAACCTATGATTTTCATAACAAGGTAATAAACATCCATTCTACCCTACAAAGAATAAGTTGGCATCCTACAGTATTCTTAGACGGAAATTGAAGGTAAAGAGCCGTCCGATTCTTCTTTCTTAATACATTTAAGACCCTAATGACAACGGCAATAATGATTACTTCTCAGGGTTTGGTATGAACTCTAGGAAGTCTCAATTGACATAATATGCTGCAGAAATGCAGAAAAACAGAAGGAAATATTACGTTGGATAAATCTGGTACACATTTGACTTTAACTTAAAACACTTAAGTGATCATTTTGCAATGACAAGTGACAGACATGAAAAAAATGCTTCTTTCGATCTTGATGGTAGAAGAAACCATTGAAGCGAACAATAATATTATTAGGTGGTAACCTGCAACGCCTGAAATTGGAAACTGGACGTCACACCGTCAATCTTGGAAACTGACATGAGGTTCTTTATTAAGCGCCTGCACTATCTTGCAGTAAATCTGGTTTTTATTTTGCATCGATGATCTACTCAACTCATCAAAGAATAAAATAAATACTTAATCTATTGTTTATTGGCATTAGTTATAAGTTGTTATTTATTGTTCCGTTATTGACGCACGGCATGCAAAAATTTGAGAACCCCAGATAATACTTTACATGATCATTGTATTCACATAAGAATATTTCTTTTCAGAATCAAATACGATTTGGAGAACCGAACCCGATGTTAGGCGTTAGTTTCCTCCACAAATTTCAACACTTAAAATGCGATTACTATATGCTATTCTATAACCTTTAGCCATCTTTCACAAACTCCAAACGTGAAGCACTGCTCAAATCTAGTCAACTGAAAACAGTTATACTTTCTGCATTGTGGTAAAGTTAAAACAAATTAGGACAATTATCAAACAAAATTGAGAATTCTAATTAAGTAATACAATTCTAGTAAGTTCTAGCAAACACAAAAGTTATAGCAATTTTTGGTACGGCAGCACACTCAGTGGCGTATCTATGAGCTACCCAAGTACCCTGCCCACAAACAAAAACGCAATTATGTTTGCAAAGTTTTATTTAAAGTGTTTCGTCACAAAATATTTCTTCTCGAGTATCCGCAAGAGGCCCTGCAGCATTTCTCCAGTGCTGCGCATGCCATACTACGCAAGTTTTCGTCACCAGTAAATCCGATAACAATTGTTTTGGCGTTTATGAAGATTAAGCAAAATGATTGTCCTCCACCAAAGAGAGAGTTGACATAGGACAGCTAATGAGCTAACTTGGCTGCGTAAAATAACTTTTAAACGGTAAGCAAGCCTTCTCCGTGTCTAGAATTTGTCTATATACACGGATTTGTAAATATTCACTTTTGGAAAGTGTTAAGCACTTTTAAACGAAGTCTAAGATAATTAGCATTTTCCGAGGAACCTATGAAATAAACGTTTTAAAATTTCCAAATAGTCTCTTTTTACTCGTTAATCGATAGAAACAATATCACATCAAATCATTTTGCTTGTTATTGCTATCTACCAAAGTTCTTAGGTGTCTTCTGGAACGTGGCTATGTCCATTGTATTTTCATATATGCAATATACACCATAACATTTTTTGTGTAAGCAAAATTGCACTTCTTGATATTTCATCTCTTCAGATCAAATTTAGAAATTCGTGAGGGTCAATTTCTCAATAGTGTTCACTACCTGAAGCGGCCTTTCTTTTAATAATTCATCACCAAGGTTAATTTGCTCTCTTTTATTAAGACTTTTGTTTATGAACATACTACATATGTTGTAGTAATACATATTATCTTCTTGTTATTTGTAGCTCAGTTTACTGGCTTTGGTCTCATTTTATGGGCATTGCGAAAATAGACGACCTACTTAGCGAATTCTGGTCAAGAACGGAAGAAGGGTAAGTAGTTAGTGCTAAAACATCATACCAATCAAGTCTACTTAACTGTGCAAGGTTGTGACAGTTCCCAGATATCTCGGTTGCCTGCGTTCATAAATACTTTTGTTGCTTTAAGGGGCCATCTATAAATTATGTACGCAGTTAGGGGGCTCAGTTCAAAAGCGTACCGGTGCATAGAAGAGGAGGGGGTTTTCATAAGTGCGCTCGTGTGCACTTTGACTGTTTCAATTTTTTAGATAATCTAAAGTTTCGAAATCGTCTCCATTAATCTAATTTAACGAGAAATCTTTGATAATGGCGATTGAACGCCACAAAAAGCCCACAAAGTGCAGGAGAAAGGGAGTAATGCAGAAGGTGATGATGAAGAGAACGAGGAGGATGAAGTCGAGGAGAAGGGGGAAGAGGATGTCAATGGCGGAAATACAGAACTAGAAAACTAAATGCCCGTATCCGATCACATTTTTGACTTGATTAAGTGACCATTCAATAACAATCTATTTTTTATTGAAACTCATACGTTTAGTTTCACGACATCGTAAAACGTTTATGAAGTGTGATTTCTAGATTTCTCTCAATTTAAACACTCTTTGACCCTTATTAAGTTTTGTTTACCCAGTCGAAGGAACAGAATGTTAAAAAGAAAAGTTTTCAATATGGGGGTGGGGGACGTGGTGGTGGCTCATTTCAATGGTCAATACACCGTTCCACCTTCAAATCATAACGAGGCTGTACCTTAGTAACACTCATGGCAACAAAAATTTCGTGTAAACAATGCTTTAGCTGCCGTAAACTCTTCTTAATAGCCTTGTCTGTATAGAGTAAAATTACTACCTCGCATTGATGCACCCAAAAGACCTCTGCATACCAGATTCATTCTAACAAATGCCTTTACCTATGAGAATTCCAACTAGCCAAAATGAAGAATTAAACTGTCTACACCAAAACACAGACACTAATCAGGGCTGTAGTCGGTCTTTCGAAAATTTGGGGTGCAAAGCTTGTCCTCGTAATTCCTTCCAAAAGCAACGTACAGGGGGATTAAAATCAGATCATTTTGATAAAAAAAGAAACAGAAATCAGCAACTTTGTAAGCATTGTAGAGAAAAATGTGTTTTGTCACTAAATTTATGACCTATTTGACGATTTTACCTCAGAGGCAATGGGCAAATTCGGAAACCAAAAGAAAACAACAACCCAGAAGAATGAAGACACTCACAGTGAAAACTCCATGATCAAAAGTATAATGTTTGCTAATACTCTAGGGTGCTTATACAAGAGGGGATGCTTATTAGATTTAATCTCTCCCCGCCCCGCCCCCCAGCCAAAGCCACGTTCCTGCCCCCAACTATTAAGTCCCCCTGGTATTAAGCACTTTAAAGTAAAAGTGTAAGGAATAAATACTGAAATTCCTCATCACAATCACAATTTGGGCTGCCATGCAAGCAGTTGTGTTTAGTACAGTGATACTGCACAGTGATATGCCATGATATATTTGATTATAAAAACACAAGAGACCTGGACTTTCAGGAGTTTATGTGGGCAAAACTACAAACCACAGAAACCTTTCCTATGCACGACCATAACTGAGAGAACGTTGTTTACTCGAAATTTCGGTCGTTAGGTCCGTTGTCAAGCGTTAGGCTCGTTTTCAAATGTTCGAGGTGGAAGGGTGTAAGTACTCAAGAAGTGGGTAGAGCAAAAGCGTACAGGTGCGTACAGGAGAAGGAGGGGTGGAACATTCGGTGATTTACTGCTTATGTACTTTATGGATGTTACTGCTTATGTACTTTATGGATGTTACTGCTTATGTACTTTATGGATGTTACTGCTTATGTACTTTATGGATGTTACTGCTTATGTACT